>PVJS01054292.1:0-13010 GCA_004027185.1 Glis glis
ACCCAGGGGCATTTTAACTCTGAGTTATATCCCCAGCCCTTTTTATTTTTTATTTTGAAACAGGATCTCGCTAAGTTACCACATACCTGCTGGGAACTTGTGATCCTTCTGTCTCAGCACCGCCAAGTACTGAGATTGCATGCACCACTGCACCCAACTACTAGAAATAACTTTTTAAAGGCTGGAAAGATTAAGTTAAAAGAAAAGAACAGACTCAAAGATATGCAAAGATAACATTTCAGTAATTTCTCAAAAATGTACCTTATATTCTTTTTTAAATTAAATGAATGTCTTAAGTGTGTAAAAATAAAATAGAATTATATTTTTATGTTTATATAAAAATAATGTTCTTTAACATAAAGCACATTAACAGTTAATTTTTAATACAGTAAGAACGTATTGTACATTTTGTAACTTTTCAAAATAGGCTATATAAAAATAAAATCATTATAAAATTGCTTTAGATCCAAAGGCAGTAAGGAAATTATTGATTAAAATATATTATATTTATGAGATTATTCAACTAAAAATAATGCTCTATTTATTTATAATATATTCTTTAGCAAAATGACCAAGGAGTACAGCAATTATTCCAGTGAGATTTTTTTTTCTGCTATGATTTTTATGAGAAAGAAAATCAATACTCTTTTGGAGTCTGAGCTTGGCTTTTATGCACAGTGGTTTTCTTTAGCAGAAATGTTGGGAAAATTATTTTTGAACTCCAGCTTTGTCTAAAATGGCTGGTTATTTTTTAAAACCATGTTAAAGGCAAAAGTTAAGAGCACAGAGCACTATATTTTATTAAACAGAAAGGGGAGAAAGTGAAACCACCTGTAATATATTTTTTAAATTGTATACAGTTAAGATGACTACAGTACTGTGTGTAAACTATGATATATCCGAATATATTACACAAACACATACACACATTATTGTTCATTAAAATAATTAAGAAACACCTGATGTTGATGCCTGGTTCTGTGTGCCAAACTTAGGGGTATGGGAGAAAGCTCTGGATCTATTATTTATTTATCTGAAGATGTTTTAAGTATTAAGTCCTTTGCTACCACATTTAGGACTACTTAGTATAGAAAATGTTTTTTTCCTGTAGTTCATCTTTATTTGTTCCTCATACCCAATACTTAAGAGACAACTATCAACTTTTTCATCCCTGTCCTGACATGTATTTTCCTTTTTTTTTGTAATCTCACTCCTTTGCTCTTCTCCTTTCTCCTCCTTTGGTGTTTTCAAGAAATAGAAATTGGTTTGATTTTTTTTCCCTCCAAATTAAATCTAGGCATTTTGACATAACTGTCTGCCCACTAGCTGAGCTGAGATACCCAAGTGCATTCAAAGGGGCAAGTAGAGATCAAATCTGATTCAAAATGGAAGAAGGAATTAAGAAGTCTATATTTACATTGATGCTTCAGGAAATTAAGATGAGATTGCACAATGTTAGGTCAATTTCGCACTAAGGTCATTCTCCCATTAAGGGGGCTATAAATCAAGAGATTAGCTTTCTTTGGAAGGACCTCATGGAATGTTCGTGATTGTTTGGGTCAAAGCAACAGAGCTTGGCTTCTCCTTCTTCATTACTTATAGCTTCCTCTTTGGAAATGCAGACACAAAATCTCCTAAAACATGTTAGCCTGGAGGTACTGTTGATCACAGAGTTTTTGGCTTCAGCTGTGTCTCGCAATGATAGGCTTCATAGCTATGTAAAATTGTTTTTGCTAAGGTTATTAGATCTCATATGTTACTAGAGTTTCCTTTTTTGTTGAATAGAAGAGGTCTTGAAATGGAACCAAAGAACCTTGTTATCTTTTCTTAATGCCGAATGGCAAAGGTGCTTGGTTAAAGAATATAGTTATGTCGAAATATTAATCATTCTCAAACATATCTAAGTATTTAACTTTGTTTTTGCATTTGACTTTTAAGATTTTATTTTCATCATGTACATGTGCTAGCAGGGAAGTTCTTCCCACTGCACTTTTTGCAAAGGTCTAAAAGCAAGCTATGATTTATAAGAGCTGTCAATCAAAGTTGAAAACATAATGTGTGCAACTCTACATACCATTGCATTTCTCCTACATGATTGACTTGCTATTAACAATCCTATTCTTTTCATTGCTTTTTAGATTGGATGAATTGTTAAAGAAGACTAGTTAAAACCTTAAAATTGGCTCTTCTTAGGTGTGAAAGTAAAGTCACAGGAAGGAACACAGATGTGAAAAAGTCAAAGTCTGTAAGTGTTTAATGTCAGCACATATCTTGCTTCATTTTGAGTGACAGTTTTTCATTGTTTCATTCTCTGTCTCTGTCAGCCTGCAATTCCTCAATGCTCTTTAACACTGAAGTGCTTCAAGGTGTTTTATGGTCATCAAAGACATTTTAAAAAATCCCCAAAAGCCTGAACCTTCAATCAACAAAGAACAGGAGGAAAACTGCACAAATGATTTAATTACTGATTTGGCCTTTTCAATCTACAACTTGAAAAATGACTAACCTTTAGAATTTAGACATTGTTATTAGACCTGGAAGCTTTCTGAGTCAGTTAAATATGATGGTCCTAAAGTAAATCTCAAAAATATCATGTCAAGGAATGATATTGAACCCCAGGCCTTAAGAAAAGCCCAAGCCCAAGGTTTCAATAAGCTTGAGGTCAGATCTATCCATAAATATACTGTTCCTTTTCAGGCTCACTCACTTGCTGAGTCTTGCTGGGAGCCAGGGTATGCGCCTCATTTCATGTTCTCTCATATTCCCCTTGATGTCTTATCTTGACTCATGTGACTGTCTCTCTAAGAGATTCCTTATTTGTTGTTTTACCCTGATATCAACTTATTCCACATCCACCATCCATCATCTTTTAGGTATAATTCCTGACCCACACTCCCTTCTTCAAGACCTTACACTGGCAGCTACTTGACTCTTCTACTTTGATCATCAACTTGAACCACAAACCTTATCTCGTGTGGTTCCATTTCTCAAAACCCTGCTTGCCTATTTAACGATTTCCTTAAGTTGATATCTGTCAGCATCTAGTTGTGACTTTGATCCTAATGACAGGATCTCTGCAAAGGTTGTCTTACATATGACTCCTGTTGTTTTAAAAATTTTATAATGGCCCTATCCTAAGATAAAGTAAAAGCTTACAAGCTTTGGAATGTACATATATGAAATTATCAATGCCAATTTCAATATCTTGTACCAGGAAGGGGAGGGAGTAGAGTCGGAGCCAGGGTTGGGGGAGGCTCACCAAGCACTGTGTGCATGTATGACCCTATCACCCTGAACTTAGTTATAATGTGAGAGTACAACACACCAATAAAAGTATATTAAAAATTGCTGAATTTTAGTTACAATAAAATAAATCAAAAGCAGTCTCAAGTTATCAGGTTATCTTAAGTATTTCTTCTCAATGACAAAATAACAGTAAATTGTGTAGTAAAGGGTATTAATACTTTGATTAGTCCTTCTCTTTGTTTTCTTCAAAATATTTATGGCCCCATATTGTTTGCCATTGGTATCAATTAGTCAAACTTCCTGTGAATAGTTTATTTTTCTTTTCTCTGTGAGTGGGTGCCTTCATATGCATGTAGCACACAGAGAATTGAATTCTTGATCAACCATTTAATGTTATAATGCATTATGAGAACAGCTATAGCTCTTCTTTCTTTTAAACCTTTATCCTCTTGGTTCCTGCTATTCTATACCATCTACTGTAACATATTTAATGTATACTCATCAAATCCAACTTCTACATTTTCATTCAAGTTTATTTACATTAGTAAGCAATATTTACCATTATTTTTGTATATTATTTATCATAAGTTACAGAAGTGTTAGTTCTACCATATATCTCAGCAATCAGCTTGCATTTTCCCTCAATGAAAATCACATCCAGAGATCTATCAATGCTGATTAATATAGATCTTAAAAAGTCCTCTTCATTGCTGCTACTGAATGAATATATTTTAGTAATGAAGATTTTATTTTTTTAGCATGACTTTGATGGACATTTAGGTTTTTAGCTACTTCAAGCAAAAATTTAATGGGTATACCTGTAACAATTTCTTCACAATTTAATTTTAACTTTTTAATGGGCCTGCGAGAGAAGTCTTCTTTCCTTCTGTCCAAGAGAAATCTTCTGATTTAGTAAGTAAAATTACCAGTGTCATAATCCCTGAAGTCAAGCACACCATCCAAATTCACTAGCCCATCCCAAAAAGAATGTGTTGCACTCACAGAAATAGCACTCTGTAACTTTATACTTTCATTTCCAAATAAGACCAAGGCTAAAATATAATTAATTTTGAAGGAAAATTATGTCACTGTAGTTAACGCCATCCTAAAGGAAGAGGTTGTGATGGATCCTAAGAAAAGAAGGCTTAAGTTGTATGGGTGTGAGCAATATTCAGTCACATTTTCAGCTGGAACCACTGCTCATTCTCAAAGTGGAGTTGCATTAATTTATTTAAAATATATTAAGCACTGTACTGAGGACTATAGGGGATTATGGGCTTGGTTTTGGCCCATAATGGGCTTACACTGTAATATGGAAATAAGAAAAGAACATATAAATATATAATTTTTTGAAGCAGGTAAAACACTAAGATAGACTGACAGTATGAACTTTGGGTAGTATGACTTTATAATTTATTGTCCAAGCCTGAATGATTTTGAGAATGGGGTGGGAAGACATTAATTAATTATGACCAAACCCACACATAAATCAGAACTATCTTTGGCAAACTGGGACCTATAGACCCCAGTAGAGCTGGAGAGCATTCTGGTCTTCATGTTCAGATATCTATTAGTAATCTTGTAGAAAGACAAATTTAGATTAATGAAAGCAAAAGAATAGACTGAGAGGTATTCCAGGCATATGGCCTACTGGAGCCTCAGGTGGAAAGTGGGAGAGCTCATGGAGTATTCTGCCTCAAACAGACCCATTTGTCTTTATGGGAATTGGGGAAGAAAATGTAGTGGGATGTTGGGCTGGAAGAGTGAGACTATTCTGAAGGACAATGCACATCATACTAGAAAATTTAAACTCTAGCCTGTGTGTAAAGAGGTATATTAAAAACTTCCTGAGCAGGAGAATGAGATGAGTAGCTAGAGAGGTACATTAGAAAACTACCTGTCATGTGGCTTTTGGACTCTTAATATAATTAAAGAGTTAGTAATCTTCTACTGTTTTCTTCTTGAATGAAAAAAATGTACATTACTATCTCATTCCTCAAGGTAGTTAATGCTACCTTGACATAAGCATAATACAGGCAGAGCAATACTGAATATCCCCTTGGCGGGAATGGATACCTTCAGAGCAAAAGAAAGACAAAACACAATGTTTCTGTTTTAGTTAGGGTTCTCCAAAAAAACATGTAAAAAGTAAATCGAGATGAGACCATTGATTTTATTCATTATGTCATTTTTCTAAATGACATGGTTATATCCTATGACTTCTGTCATTGCACAATCTGCTTTTCCTTTTAAAGTCAATAATAAAGCATAAATAACAGATACTTAATGAAATGTCTTCAGTTATGGTGATATAACTATGTATTCAAACAACTAAACTACAGGTATTACACCATGCTTAGGGCTTTTTTTTTAAATTACCACTTCCTTTATCAGAGAAATCTTCATGATATAAATTTATCTGAAGACGCCCCCTTCTTTGTTTAAAACTTGTTTTAGTTCTTAGATACAATTCTTTGAAGGACCACAAATTTGAATTATTTCTTCTCTTATCCACATAATTAAAAAAATTAAGGTAAAATTTATATGCCATAAAATGTATAGTTCTTCATTGTTCAATTTAATGAGTTTGGACACATGACACCCCTGTAAACCACTACTCCAATAAAGATTTACAATATTTCCATTACCACAGAATGTTCCTTAATGTCTCTTCTAGTCAATCTCATTTCTATAAAAAACCAACTGTTCTGATTTTTATTTTTAAAACTTAGATTTTACTTCATTTGAACTTCATATTAATAGAATCACACAGCATATACCCTTTGTTCAGGCTTTCTTTGCTCAATATAATGTTTAAAATTCATCCATACTGTTGTATTGATTAGCAGTTTACTCCTTTTATTGCTTAGTAGTATTCAATCTGTGTATTAGTCAGGATTCTCCAAAGAAACATAACCAATAGGATGTGTATATGCATACATACACAACACACACATTTATTTACTTATTTATTTATCTGCTTATTTATTATAAAGAATTGGTTCCATAATTAAAGTGTCTGAGAAGTCCAGAACCAGGAGAACCAGTTGCATAAGTTCCAGTCTGAGTCCAAAGACCTGAGAAGCAGGAGAGGTGAGGGTATATGTTCCAGTTCAAGACCAAGTCCAAAGGAATGAGAAGACCAATGTTGCAATATGAGGACGAACAGAGAAAGAAAAACTTCTTTCTTAGCCTTTTTTTCTAGCCTTGCCTTTAATGGATTGGATAAGTTTTACTCCAATTGGTGAGGACAAGCTTCTTTAATCAGTCTACTGATCCAACTGTTAATCCCATGTAGAAACACCCAGAAATAATATTTAGCCAAATATCTGGTCATGATGTGACCCAGTCAAGTTGACATAACTTAAAACATAAAATTACATAACATTCACCACTACCATCCTTTTGGTAGATATGGTTGTTTTTAGTTTGGCACAATTACTGATACAGGTGCTATAAATATTTATACACAAGTACTTTTATGAGCATAGCTATTATTTCTCTTGGTTGAATACTTAGGAGCAGAATGGCTGGGTTGTATGCTAAGTTCATGCTTAACTTTTGAAGAAATTGCCAAATAGTTTTTCAGTGTAGTTGCACCTTTTCATTCTTACCAACAACATATGAGAGTTATAGTAGTTCCACCACATCTTTATCAACACTTGGGAATGTCAATAACATTAATTTTGTGCTATTTTAGTGGATATGAAATAGTGTCACATTGTGATTTTAGTTTAGGTTTGCATGAATAATGATGTTGAGCTCTTTTGCATAGACTCACTTGTAATTTATGTGTTTACTTCAGTAAAGTGTTTCAAGTCTTTTGCCCATTTTAAAAGTATGATTGTAGCCGGGCGTGGTGGCGCACGCTTGTAATCCCAGTACTTTGGGAGGTGGAGACCGGAGGATCTGGGTTCGCGGCCAGCCTCAGCTCTCTCTCTCTCTCCCTGTCTCTGTCTCTCTCTCTCCTAAGTGAGGCCCTCCGCAACTTCGTGAGACCCAGTTTCAAAAATAAAGTATAAAAAATAGGGCCAGGGGCATAGCGTGGAGGTAGAATGCCCCTGCGTTCAATCCCCGATACCACAAAAATAAATAAAAAAAAGTATGATTGTGTTATTATTTTTATGAGTTAAAAATATTCCATAGATAAGATTATTTGTCATATATATGTACTGCAGTATGTCAAGGTCATTTTTGTTGTATAATTATCGTTTTCATTAATGTGCTTTTATTGGTGCATTATAGTCTCACATCATAATGTAAATCACATTGATAATGTCATACATGCACTCGGCATTTGGTGCCCTCCCCCCACGTCCAGGTCATTTATACAAGATGGGCAAAGAAGTACTAGTTACCCCATCACTACCAGAAGCAGAATTCCTCCCTTACAGTTTTAATTTTTATCACCTTATTGAGTTTTGAATTAGATCTTATGCTGTAAAAGAGAAAAATTGTCCTCATCTTTGGCAGTGCTCCTTATATTGAAGTTTATTTATATGGAGCTAAATATAGCATCAGCTCTTTTATTCTCAGGTAAATACAAGAAGCAATAACTTTCTTATATATACAATTTGAATGATGTACCTTTTCCATCTTTTTATTTTCAATCTACTTGTCTTTATATTTAAAGTATATCTCTGGTAGATAAAATATAGCTGCATTTTGAATTTTTGGTTCAGTCTATTAATTTCTGCCTTCAAATTATAATAATCACTTGCATTTAATATTATTTGTGATATGGTTAGGCTTAAAATATCCATATTACTCATTGCACTTTATTTTACTTTTTCTTGTTCTTATTTCCCTACTTTCTTGCTATCCTTTAGATTGAGTACTTTAATATTTTTTATTATTCTATTTTATCATTTTTCTTTGACTTTAAGGTATTTGTTAGTGATTTCTCTCGGGATGATAGTATATATCTTAACATAGTCTATTCATAGTTAATATTTTAAAATGTAAGATTCTCAGAACAGTAATTCCATTTACCACCTCCCCTTCCTTCCCTATCTGTTGGACTATTATAATAATAAATTTCACTTCATGATTTGATTTTGCTTAAATAGTTGTTTTAAAATGTAGTGAGAAAAAAGTAAATCTTTTATATTACCTGCATTCTTATATTTTCAATGGTCTTCATTCATTCCTATTAATATGAGTTTCAATCTAATATTATTTTACTTCAAACTAAAAAACTTCTTTAGCATTGCTATGGCTCATGTGTGCCAACATAGATTCTCTCAGCATTCATTCATTTTAAAATGTCTTTACTCTCAATTTGAGGCATATTTTTGCACTAGATGTAGAACTCGGGGCTGACAGGTTTCTCTTTTTTCCTCCAGAACACTGAAGGTTTTGTTTCACCGTCTTCTGGTCTCCATCTCTTTTTTCTCATGGGACAGTAGCCATCATACACATCACTGTCCTCCTATGTTTTATCTTCTTTACTTGGATGCTTTGATATTTTCTCTTTGGTTTCTGGTTTTCACAGTTTGCCTAGTTTTTGTTTCTTCACATTTATCATGCTTGCTGTTCAATGAGCTTTTTGAATCTGCAATGCTCTTCGCCAGATTTGGGAAATAGTTCTCTATCATTTTTTTCTGCCAAACTCTTTCTCTCCTCTCCTCCTGGGACACTGATTCCATGTTTGTTAGCCTTCTTCATAATTTACCAAGAGATATTGAAGCTTTATTTCCTCTTCCTCCTCCCCCTCCCCCTCCTCCCCTTCCTCCTCCTTCTTCTTGTATTGTACCTATACATCATAGTGAGGTTCAGGGTGATAGAAACATACATGCACATAACATTCATTGTATGTCTCCCTCTGGGTCCCACCTTGTTCCCCCCTCCACATAGATAATATTTACATTGATACAGAAAACTTCATGTATGTACAAAGGACAATTTGAATTGTTTCCTTCATCAGATCTCTCCTTTCTCCTCCCCTCCTCTCTCCCCAAATCCCCTTCCACTATTCTACTAGTGTCTCCCCTCATTTATCTAAATCCTGTTTTCCAGTTTCTCTCTAGCTTCCATGAGTGAAAACATATGACTCTACACTTTCTGTGACTGTCTAATCTCAGCATAATATTCTTGAGTTCCAATAATTTTCATGCAAAAGACATAATTGTGTTCTTTTTATGTATATACCATAATTTTGTGATCCATTCAACTTGTTGATGGACACCTAGGCTGGTTCCATAGTGTAGCTATCATGAATTGTGCTGCTATAAACATGGAAATGCATGCATCCCTATAGTTTTGTTCCCTCTTACCAATTATTTTCTTTCTATTCTTCATATTGGATAATTTCTATTGTTTTGTCTTCAACTCCACTGACATTTTTCTGTAGCTTTCAATCCACTCTTAAGCCTGTGAGTTTTTGTTCATGCAACATACTTGAATCATGAAATTTCAATTAGTCACTGCCATAGTTTCCATTTCTGTGTGGATATATTTTATATGTTTACTCACTATTCCCATATTTTTTCATGTTCTTTCATGTACTTGTAATAGTTATCTTACAGTCTTTATCTGTTAATTCCAACTTTTAGGTTGTCTCCAAGTCTATTTTACTGACTGCTTCCCTCCCCTCACTGTAGGCCACTTCCTGCTTCTTTGAATGCCTAGTATATTTTTTATTGTGTGATAAACATTTTAAAATGACATCTTAAGGAGTCTGGATAACTTATCTTCTTTAAAAAAGAGTTGAACATTTTTGGAGGAGGAAGTTGAATTGCTGAAATTCTTTTGATCCTATCAAGAGTGGGATTTTGTTGTTGTTGCTGCTGCTGTTGTGAGGATAGATCTACTTGAGTTTTTACTTTAATCCTATGTTGTGGCCCTTGTTCAAGGGTATCACACTCCTAAGGTGTGATCATTGTAAGGTCTCAATCAAATATCTGAGGTGCCCAGTGATGTCTCTCCACCCTGGTTTGGCCAGAGAGCTGATATCATTTGATTGTGCTTGCCTACTTACCCTCTGGGGTCTCTGTTTAGCTCTCAGCCCCTCCACAGTTGTTTCTGATTAGGCTCTAAAGTCTTACCAGTTAGAGAGTCAAAGTGAATGTGGTACTCACATGCATATCCCTTTTCTCAGGAATCACAGTCCTGCCCATACTTCACTGCCTGAAAACCACTATCTCATGCATTATGTCCAGGTTTTTTATACAAGAAGGGCGAGTGTAGTACTTGTTACCCCATCACTACCAGAAGCAGAACTTCCCCCTTATGATCTTAATTTTTATTATTTTATTGAGTGTGAATCAGATATTATTGTGGCAAAAGAGAAAACTAGTATGTCTATTCTCTGTGTTCATTAAGAGTAAATTACAAGTGCTGAGGAAACTTGTGACTGAGGGAGATTAGCAAGTGATTTATCTATAGGCAAAGAATTAACAAATTCCTTTGGCCTTCCAGGCAGCTTTTCAAACATCAACAGCATCTGTTATTGATTCTGGAGGAGAAACAAAATACTGTGCCCCCAATTTTTCCTGTTCAAGGATGATCAAGAAGACATATTTTAGGACAAAATAAGTAACCTATATTACATCACAAGCATTGAGACAACCCCCACTGTGCTTCTAAAGGATTTATGTGGCTGAGAGCTCTACCAGATGGCTGATCCAGACAAGGAAAAGATTTCATCTCTCCCAGCTGTGACTTAGGCTTGTCGCTGACATTCAGCAACATCTATCATTTAATATTAAAGAACTGTAAGGCTCAGAAGTCAGTAAGAGCACTCCTTCAACAAGAGGCCTAGCAGAGACAAGACTGGTGATTTATTTAGCACACAGATATGTTTTGTTTGGCCAACAGGGTTTTTGGAATATTGAATGTCTTGCTAACATTTAGAATTGGGATAGTGCATCAAAAATTCAGGTTTCTAGCTTCTCTCAAACCCAGCAATGTTAATCTTCATTTGTGTCCAGCAGTAGGTGGTGAGACCTGAGGAGTGACTTTATTTAAGGAGGGCCTCATGCTTCTGCCCAGCTTCACACTAACATCACCTCCCAGCTCCTGTTGCCATATACAAGTGCCTTCCCTGATCTCACAAACACCCAGGGAGTGGGAGAGGTGGTAACAAGGCAGAGAGATGTCTCAAGGTCCTCCCTTCCAGAGATGCACATGGGATTATCAACTACCCGGACTTATTCCACATCTCTGCATTAAAATACAATTAATTCAGTTTAGTAGTTAGGATTTCTATGATTATTATTCCATATCACTAAATCAAAGAGGTATCATTGTAACATGATTACTGAAAGCTATTACCAATTTAACTTTGACCTCCCATGGACTGAGGATGCATCTTGAGTACAGAGATGTTAAGATTGAAAAGACTGCATTTTAATATCAGTTAACAATGGTGAGGTTATGTATGCATAGTACCAAACATTAATGCTTTCTAGGTTACAAATCAATTTCAGTTCCTGTAATTTCTAGTCCTCTGTAGCCTCCAGATTTACTCTCCCCTTCAGTTGTCCTCCATTCCACTCTTGGAAAAATGTTTGTAGGATAGCAATCTGACCGTGACTGTCCCCTATGCTCCTATTCCTATGACAGTGGGAATGACCATTTCCTATGAGACCATTTACCATCCTACCCTTCTCTTTTCCCTCCCCTTGCGCACCCTTTTGTATCTGTCAATACTAAATCCACCGAGTCTTTGAGTCCACTACCCTTTTTGTTTGCCCTTCTTCAATTTTCTGATAAACATGTTTTTCATTATTCTTTAATTCAGCACATCTACCACTTCCTAAGAAATGCCTTTAGTATCTCAGTCTTGCTATTCCATACTAGACTCACCGGAAGCTAGCTTGGTCCACTTTTATAGCTAATATCTGTCTTATAATTTATTCCCATGCAGGCATATCTAGACTAGAGCTTGCCAACAGCCATCTCAGAAGCTGATTCCACTCCTCACAGTTGCATCTTGCCGACAAAATATTTGCAGAACTTTTTTTTGTGTGTGTGGTACCGGGGATTGAACCCAGGGGCGTTCTACCTCCGCACTACACCCCCTGCCCTATTTTTTTATACTTTATTTTGAAACCAGGTCTCACGAAGTTGCAGAGGGCCTCACTAAGTAGAGGGAGAGAGAGAGAGACAGGGAGAGAGACAGCGAGAGACAGACAGACAGAGACAGAGACAGAGAGAGAGCTGAAGCTGGCAGCGAACCCGGATCCTCCGGTCTCTGCCTCCCAAAGTACTGGGATTACAAGCGTGCACCACCACGCCCGGCGTTTTGCAGAACTTTTAATTGGATGTCAACATTAAAAGTAGGGACATTTTGAATTTTAAGGAAACTAAGCCTGAAAACGTGGGGCAGGCATTCCTCAATAACTACAATCAGCTGAAGTTGGCGAGGCTGCCTCATAGAGTGCGACCCACATTCTGCATGTGTCAGGGAGTGTGCCGGTCCCCGTGGGTTTTGTGTGTGTGTGTGTGTGTGTGTGTGTGTGTGTGTGTGGTACCAGAGACTGAACCCAGGGTCATTCTACCTCCAGGCTACAGCCCCAGCCTTATTTTTTATTTTTTATTTTGAAACAGGGACTCACTAAGTTGTGGAGGGCCTAAGTAGCTGAGGCTGGCCACAAACCCAGATCCTCCGGTCTCAGCCTCCCAAGTACTGGGATTACAAGCGTGCGCCACCACACCCAGCTCCCGTGGTTTTAATATGTCCTGTCACTCATCTACAACACAGGCATGGCTTTTTTTTTTTTTTTTGCGGTACCGGGGATTGAACGCAGGGGCGTTCTACC
>PVJS01054293.1:0-13011 GCA_004027185.1 Glis glis
GACATTGAAGAGATCTCAGCCAGTCTTAAAAGAGCAAACATAAGAATAATAGGCATAGAAGAGGGATTAGAAGCTGAAACTAAAGGAATCAATAATCTATTCAGAGAAGTAATATTAGAAAATTTTCCAAACATAGAAAGAGAGGTCGATACACAGGTACAGGAAACATATAGAACCCCCTATAGACAGGATCAGAGAAGAGGCTCACCATGCCACATAATAATCAAATTGACCAATGTAGAGGACAAGGAGAGAATCTTAAAGGCAGCAAAAGCAAAAAAACAAGTAACATACAGAGTCAAACCAATAAGAATCACTCCCAAACTTTCAAATCAAGTCATGAAAGCCAGGAAGGCCTGGAGCAACATATTCCAAACTCTGAAAGAAAACAACCACCAGCCAAGATTTGTCTACCCAGCAAAGATATCTATCAAATTTGATGGAGAAATAAAAACCTTCCATGACAAACAGAAGCTGAAAGACTTTATGTCTTCGAAACCAGCACTAGAGAAAATGCTCAAAGAGATTAATTACAAAGAAGAAAAAAATAAGGAAATGCCAGAACCAGAGAAACAGTGATTTCCATCAAATAAACAACTAGGCAAAGAACAAACACTACCTCAAACAGAAATTAAATCTCAAAATATTAGGAATGAAAACCCATCTCTCAATAATCACGCTGAATATAAATGGCCTCAACTCCCCAATCAAAAGACATAAGGTGGCAAAATGGATTAAAAATTACAATCCATCTATATGCTGCCTGCAAGAAACACACCTTACAAGTAAAGATGCACACAAACTAAAGGTGAAGGGGTGGAGCAAGGTAATCGATGCTAATGGAACTCGAAAACAAGCAGGAGTAGCAATTATGATATCAGACAAATTAGACTTCAAACCTAAACTTATCAGAAGAGACAAAGAAGGTCATTTCTTACTGGTAAAAGGAACAATCAAGCAAGAGGATTTATTTACAATAGCCAATATTTATGCCCCAAACATAGGAGCAACCACTTTCATAAGAGAAACCCTTCGTGACATTAAATCACACATAGATCCCAATACAATAATATTGGGAGACTTCAACACACCTCTCACACCACTAGATCGATCTTCAAGACAAAAGGTCAGTAAAGATGCCTCGGACCTAAGGAACACCATAAACCAAATGGACCTAGTAGACACATACAGAATTCCAACCAACTACAGTTGAATTCACATTTTTTTCAGCTGCTCATGGAACTTTCTCTAAAATAGACCATATTCTAGGCCACAAAGTAAGTACTAGCAAGTTCAAAAAATGTGACATAATCCCCTGCGTCTTTTCAGACCATAATGGAATGAAACTACAAATCAACTATAAGAAGACCCAGAGAAACCTCATAAACATGTGGAGACTGAATACCACACTGCTGAATGAGGAATAGGTAAAAGAAGAAATAAGGGGAGAAATTAAGAAATTCCTAGAAAAAAATGAAAACAGAGACACAACATATCAAAATCTCTGGGACACCCTGAAGGCAGTATTAAGAGGAAAATTCATAGCACTGAGTGGCCACATAAGAAGAACAGAAAATCACCAAATAAATAACCTAATGACACACCTCAAAGCCCTTGAAAAACAGGAACAGTCTAACTCAAAGCCAGTAGAAGACAGGAAATTATTAAAATCAGAGCAGAAGTTGATGAAGTAGAGAATAAAAAAATACAAAAAATCAACAAAACCAAAAGCTGGTTCCTTGAAAAAATAAACAAGATAGACAAACCACTAGCCAACCTAACCAAAAGAAAGAGAGAATCAATCCAAATTACTAAAATAAGAGATGAAAAAGGGGATATTACCACTGACAGCACGGAAATCCAGAGGATAATCAGAAACTACTTTGAAAAACTATACTCCAACAAAATGGAAAATCTAGAAGATATTGACAAGTTTCTAGACATGTACAACCTTCCTAAGTTGAATCAAGAAGACATAGAAAATTTAAATCTACCAATAGCAATTAATGAGATTGAAGCAGCAATAAAGAGCCTACCATCAAAGAAAAGCCCAGGTCCAGATGGTTTCCCAGGTGAATTTTTTAAAGCCTTTACAGAAGAACTAATCCCAATACTCCTCAATCTATTCCGTGAAATAGAAAGAAATGGGACTCTCCCAAACACATTCTATGAAGCCAACATCACACTAATACCAAAACCAAACAAAGACAGCTCAAGAAAAGAAAACTACAGGCCTATATCGTTGATGAACTTAGACGCAAAACTTCTAAACAAAATACTAGCAACGCGCATTCAAAACCACATCATGAAAATCATACATCATGACCAAGTCGGGTTCATCCCAGGAATGCAAGGCTGGTTCAACATACGAAAAACAATCCATGTAATCCACCACATAAACAGAACTAAAGACAAAAATCACATGATCATTTCAATAGATGCCGAAAAAGTATTTGACAAAATTCAACACCCATTCATGATAAGGACACTGCAGAGAATTGGAATAGAAGGAACATACCTCAACATCATAAAGGCAATATACAATAGGCCCACAGCAAACATCATACTGAATGGGGAAAAACTTCGAAAGTTCCCTTTAAAAACAGGAACAAGACAAGGATGTCCGCTGTCACCACTCCTTTTCAATATAGTACTCGAGACTCTAGCCAGCGCAATAAGGCAAGAGAAGGAAATAAAAGGAGTACAAATAGGAAAAGAGGAACTGAAACTATTCTATTTGCATTATACTTAGAAGATCCAACAAACTCAGCCAAAAGGCTTATAGAACTGATCAACAAATTCAGCAATGTGTCAGTATACAAAATCAATCTTAAAAAATCAGAAGCTTTTCTGTATGCCAACCATAAATCCACTGAAAAAGAAATCCAGAAGACATTTCCACTCATGATATCCCCAAAACAATAAAATACTTGGGAATAAACCAAACCACGAAGGTAAAAGACCTCTACAAGGAAAAATATAAAACATTGAAAAAGAAATTGAAGAAGATCTTGGAAGATGGAAAGATCTCCCATGCTCTTGGGTAGGCAGAATAAATATCATCAAAATGGCCATTCTCTCAAAAGTGCTCTACAGATTCAATGCAATACCCATTAAATTACCAAAGTCATTCTTCACTGACATAGAAAAAAATGTCCTTAAATTCATTTGGAACAACAAAAAACCCAGAATAGCCAAAGTAGTTCTCAGCAAGAAGAACCATGCAGTAGGCATCACAATACCTGACTTCAAACTATACTACAAAGCCATAGTAATAAAAACATCATGGTATTGGCAGAAAAGCAGACACATAGACCTATGGAGCATAATAGAAGGCTCCAAAACAAACCCACACACCTACAGCCGATTGATTTTTGACAAAGGGGCTAAAAACGCCCACTGGAAAAAGGATAGCCTCTTCAACAAATGGTGCTGGCAAAACTGGCTAACCATATGCAGAAAAATAGATATAAACCCCACTTTCTCACCCTGCACTAGAGTCAACTCAAGATGGATCAAAGACCTAGAAATCAGACCAGAGACCTTGCAGCTACTTGAAGAGAGCATAGGCCCAACACTTCAACATATAGGCACAGGTAAAGACTTCCTCAACAAGACCCCAAAGGCACAGGAAACTAAAATGAGGATCAATACATGAGATTTCATTAAACTAAAGAGTTTTTGTGCAGTAAAGGAAACAATTAAGAACCTCAACAGAGAGCCGACAGAATGGGAGAAGATTTTTACCAGCTACTCTTCTGATAGAGAACTCATATCTATATGAGTTCTGTATATGAATATACAGAGAACTTAAAAAAATCACCACTACAAAAACAAATAACCCAATCAAAAAATGGGCAAGTGAACTAAATAAACACTTCACAGAAGAAGAAATACAAATGGCCCATAGATGTATGAAAAAATATTCAACATCATTAGCAGTCAGAGAGATGCAAATCAAAACTACCCTGAGATTTCACCTAACTCCAATTAGAATGGCAATCATTAAAAACACAAACAACAACAAATGCTGGTGAGGATGTGGAGAAGTAGGAACTCTAATACACTGTTGGTGGAATTGCAAATTAGTGCAACTGCTTTGGAAAACAGTGTGGAGGATCCTCAGAAGAATGGGAATAAACCTACCGTATGACCCAGCAAATACCACTTCTAGGCATCTACCCCAAAGAACTAAAACACAATTACCAGACTAATGCATGTGTATCTATGTTTATAGCAGCACAATTCAAAATTGCCAAGCTTTGGAACCAGCCAAGGTGTACATCAACAGATGAATGGATCACAAAACTATGGGATATGTACACAGTGGAATTTTACACAGCCACAAAGAAGAACAAAATCACATCATTTGCAGGAAAATGGAGAGAACTAGAAAACATTATGCTAAGTGATATTAGTAAGTCACTAAGAGTAAAAAGTCAGATGTCCCCCCTAATCTATGAGAGCTTGATAGAATGGGAATTAGAAGGGACTTAGAAGGGAAGAAGAAGAAATCTTTAGATGGACAAAGAAGGTGACCTGAGGGAGTTGGGAGGGGGGTGGAGGGAAACACACTATAGCACATGATGTACATACACAAACCTATAAGACTCAATCACTATCCAGAGCATGAAAGGGAGGGAAGGGGGAAGGAATAGGGTGGGATTGGAGGGAGAGCTAAATGAGCAATGTGTGCATGTATAATGTTGATACCCTGACATATATCAAAATGTATAATTACAATGCACCAATAAATGAACATAAAAAAAACCTCATGGATACACATGTGTAAAGGATCTAGAGCCCAAAAGAATCCTAGCAGTAAAACTATAAACAATTTGGTTTGGTGTAATAAAAAAAAGTGTAGATTAAGTAAAAATGAAATAGGAGAACACAATTCCCTGAAGCAGATAGTACCTCAATGATAAAGAACTGACCAAACTGTTTATTTTCCATTCATAGTAACCACAGTAAGTATTATTTTATAAATTGAAACTGAGCTATAACAAAGTCACTGCACTTTCCTACAGCACACCCAGAAATTTAGTAACCTGCAAATTTAAAATTCATATCTTGTTGCATAAAATCAGTTGTGAGATCTAAACTCATTAGTTCATTCTTTCATTGGCCTGAGTTTTTAGAATTCAAACATTTCTTCTATTTCAAGTAACTAAATTACTTTCTAGGATTCCAAAAGTTTTGTTATATGCTTACTTTTGCTGTTAGGTTACTTGGCTTTAGCTTTTTACATGAAGGAGTCTTACATCAATCCAGCAAAAACATTACAATTCTAAAGAAAACAAAACTCTAAACCAACCCTTTACTTACTCTTTAATCCCTTCTTTAAATTATGAACCTATGTTGGCTATGTAATTGCTGGGAAGTATAAAACATATTTAGTACTTCATTTCATTTTTCTTTACACTCCTGAAAGGTACAAAAGGAAAACTGTTCGATTCTAGTTAAAACCAGGGTTCTAAGGAGTTTTAAAAAATTCTACCATATTATAAAACAAATTACCTCATTCTGACCTCTTTACAAATAGCTAAACACAGCTTCCTAGCAAACCTCACTTCATCAATGACAGACATGTAGTCCCATAAAGAATGAAAAAAGAATTCTCCCTTATAAACTTTGACTTAAATTTCTTAAAGTCAGAAATTATTCTTTGTCTTTCAATACATGTATGGATATGGATACAACTCCGAGTCAAAACATTAAGAAAATTATGAGGCATTCTAAAACAAGTTTCTAAAAGAAATTTAATAACATATTGTAATATAGTTTAATTGCATACTTTCTTCTCTGTATCCCTAAGTCCAAGTTTTCTCACTATTATGAACTGCATTTTTGCGCTCTCCAAAAATTCATACATTCAGGCCCTAACCCCTATTGTGATAGTATTTTGGAGGTAATTGGGTTTTGAGGAGGTCTTGAGGGTGGAGCCTAATGATGGGATTAGTTCCCTTGTAAGAAAAGAAAACACATGAGAGTTCTCTCTGTCTCTTCTTACACACAGACTAAGGAAAGGCCATGTAAGCACACAGTTGGAAGATGGCTGTCTGCAAGCCAGTAGGAGGACACCAGCACAACTCAACCATGCTGGGATCCTAGTTTCCAACTTCCAGCACCCAGAACTGTGAGAAAACATGTCCTTTAGGTAATCCATCCATTTTATGGTATTTTGTTATAGCGTCCTACACTGACTAATACAACTTTTCTATCCCAACATATGTCTGGCATACATACATTGCATGAATTATTTCCATACGCTAGACATAGCCATGTGGTGGCTTAACATTTGGTGAGGAGTTTTATTACTACATTTAGTTTATGAGCTTCAACTTTTGATTATAAACCATTGTAACTCAATAAATATTTGTGAGAACAACCAAAAATAGCCAAATATTAAACAGGTGTGCTTAATTGTGTTGAAAATAATGAAGACATGTGACTGAAACTTGGCAAGTACTACTTCTATTAAGAGCAATTGAATATTCTATTCTGCCAGAGAAAATCGACAGCATAATATTTAAATGAAGTAGTACAGCAATTTTATGTTGAGAATAGAGAGACACTCTGGCTGCTAGCGATGCCAGTGAAGAATCTTCAAAATATTTTTATTGTATTTTTCCTGAATTCTTAGGTTAGTTTGACTTTTCCATTCAAAGGTTCATGATAAATATTGCATTTTAATGGTTTGATTCACTGGGTTGATTAATATTCTTCCTAATATTTTCTTTCTCATGAGTCAAATTATATAAGGGGGGAAAATAACACATATAAAAAGCCTGAAACTTAAACTGTGAAATATGTGTTCTTATTCTATTTTTTCCAAATTTGGACTCAAAATAAAGGTCAATAATACATCACCCTCTTCATTTATGACATTTTTTTCAGTCCATTAGATTAAAATTTCACAATCCATCTGTCTTGAAATAAGAATAAGTTGCTTATAATTCTATAAAGTCAGAAGAGAAACTTTTATGTGGCTGTGCTAGTTTTCTATTAAACTATCTCAATGTTATGAGTATATTTAATTATGAATTACAAATTCATAGCCGCATAAAATTGGATAAAAAGTGAATGATTAAGTCTAGAAGTATTAGCTATTACCAAGAAATCTAACTCATAGTAAATCTGATTAGATTTCACCTGAGGTTCCTTCCTAGAAGTTTATATTCATAAAATATCGATAAAATACTCAATCTATCAAATATTCATTCATAGCAAGATTATATTATCATGGTAAAATTTTAATCAAAAGTACTTAAAGTGCTTTCAACGTTATTACAGAAAAACTGTCAAAGGTAAAATTATCATAAATTTACTTCAAATAAATTTCGTATTCAATCATAAAATGCGAGTAACAGAGTTGGTGATGAAATAGACTTTTATGGTATTACATGATAGCAATCTGTAGCCCACTGCTGTTGTTGTGTTTTTAAAATACTGTGATTTAAACTTTTTAGGAACCTGCTGATTATATTGGATGCACCTGGATATTTCAGGATACATATTCTAAGTCAGGCAGAGCCAAGATGGACAGAGGGAAACAGCATGTTTCAGGTGCTCCAAGACTTAGAAATCAACCATCATGAAGATAGCTTCTTGACAAGGGAAGAAAAGCAGCAAAAAATACAACAAAACAATGAAAAATTGAAACCAGATGAAATCAGACCCAGAAGAGAGAGAAGAAGTCTGAAAGTGCCCCACATGGCTCACCTGTGGAACCGCAGTGGAGGCCGGTGGTGCTGTGGTGGCACCATCATGGTCAAGTCATGCTGGAGCTGATAAACAGCAACACCAGGGCTCCCAGAGGCCACCAGCATAGAAAACAGCGATTTGTGAAGCCAGGGACTGCAGTTCCTCAGTGAAAGTGGTCGGAACCTCGCTCCACCAGTTCAGCCAGCCCAGATAGATCTCTGTGAAGGAGACTGAGCTCAGGTCTTCCTCCAGGGATCCAGTGCACCAGACCATAAGTTAACAAGCCGAGTGTCCCAGCAGGAGACCACCCAGCGAGATCACAGGGACTCCCGTGACAAGCTATAGACTGCAGGGTCTGAGATTTAGCAGTTAACCCCTGCAGAGGTAGGGTGGGGGTGGCTGTCAGGCACAGCAAGAAGTGTTTTAAAAGATAGCCCAGTCCATGGATCATTCCCAGGAGAGACCTACAGTTCACAGGTCACCGCGCCCTTGCAAGGTCTCCGGGTCCTAGTGTGGGGGTAGAAATAACCCAGTTAACTGAGTTACAAGCTGGGAAACTGATAGACTCGGGTCTGGTGGTGTTGGGGGCTGCAAGCACCCGTGCCAGGGGCCAGCAAGAGCAGCAGAGATGCTCCTGGGGCTGAAAAACTGACTCATCCAAGCTCTAGGCCAGAGATTGGGTCTTGGGTGGAGAGTGGCTGCAGTGCCACCTTAGGCCAAGCTGCAGGTCAGGAGAACAAGGGTCCGCCAGTGTTACACTTGTTCACAAATACAGGCTGGGAATTCAACACTCCCTCTGCTGTCTGAGTTTATGCCTGGCATGCATGCACACTAGTGACTGACAGTACCTCATGAGATCATAATAAGTAGGTCAGGAGTGGGGTACCAGGGGCCATCAAAGCTCAGTGAGCTGGGCCACAAGCTCAAAACAGCATCGCTGGCTTTACTGAGCCAAAGCTCACTGGCCACAGAGGCTGGAGGTCTCAGAGGCCGTGATCTGCAGCATCATGGGGTCGCAATCAATAGAGGGCAGTAGTGGTTCTGGGGCACCAAACTCCAACCAGCAGGCCACAGGTTTTGGACAGAACATCATAGTCTCCAGCCCTGTGGAGATTGGGCCAGAAGAGCAGGATGGCCTGCAGCCAATTAGAGACTCCTGATTGCCTGCACTGGGAACTACATCTACTTAGACCCTGGGGGACAAACACAAAAGTTAGACGGAACGAGAGACTGTGGAGGCAATATATACCCCCAGCATAGACCTTACTATAAAGGGATAACAAATAGAGTACTCACCACAAAGAGGAAGATACCAAGAAAACAGAAACACAAAACTAAGAACACTGAAAATATGAGAATGAAGAACAGCAAGGAAACAATAAACTGTCAAAATTCAACAACAAGGGAGATTACCAATACCTATCTATAGGAAATGCAAGATGGAGAATTCCAGATTCTGATCTACAATATGATGAAAGGCCTCAAAGAAAGTGTACAGAAAATGAAGAAATTGAGGCTCTAAGAAAGAACCAGAAAGAGGCTTTGCATGAAATGAAGGAGTCAACAAATGAATTAAAGACCACAATAGAAACCAACTCTGGCAGGCTAGACTACATGGATAATAGGGTATCACTCTTGGAAGACAGTTCATTCAAAGCTGAAAACAGTTATTAATATAGAGAACACAATACAAGACAACCTGAATATCCAACAAATATGGGGCAATAAGAAATGCCTTAACCTATGCATGATTGACATTGAAGAAGGGCTAGAAGCACAGACCAAGGGTATCAGAAACCTCTTCAGAAAAATGATTTCAGAGAATTTCCCAAACAGAAAAAGACTTGGACATTCACATACAGGAGACATACAGAACACCGCTACCACAAGACCAAAGAAGGACCTCCCCATGCCACATAATAATCAAAATGACTAACATAGAGGCCAAGGAAAGAATCTTAAAAGCAACAAGAACAAAAAAGTGTGACATACAGGGGCAAAACAATAAAAATCGCTCCAGACTTCTCAACACAAGTCATGAATGCCAGGAGGGACTGGTATGAAGTACTCAGGACCCTGGAATAAAACAACTTCCAACCAAAACTGCTGTATTCAGCAAAGGTATTATTCAAAATTGATGGAGAAATAAAAATATTCCAAGACACATCGAAATTTAAAGAATTCATGACTACCAAGCCGGCACTAGAGAAAATACTAAAAGAAATAAAACACAAAGAAGAAAAAAGAAGCAAATTCCAGAACCAGAGAAGAGGTGAACTCCACCAGGTGGGCAGCTAAGCAAGGAGAAAAGATACTATATCAAACAGAAAATAGATCTCAAAATTACAGGAAACAAAAATCATATTTCAATAATAACATTGAATGTCAAAGATCTTAACTCCCCAATTGAAAGGCCTAGACTGGCAAAGTGGATTAAAAAACATAACCCAATGAAATGCTACTTGCAGGAAACTTACCTTACAACCAAGGATATCCATATACTAAAGGTGAAAGGATGGAAAAAAGATATACCATGCAAATGGAGACCAAAAGCAAGTAGGGGTAGCAACACTCATATCTGACAAAACAGACTTTAAGCTAAAATGCATCAGAAGAGACAAAGCAGGTTAGTTCTTATTAATAAAAGGAACAATACAACAAGAATATATAATGATAGGAATCATTTATGCCCCAAATGTGGGTGCACCCACATTTGTAAAACAAAGTCTTTGGGACATCAAGTCACAAATAGACCCAAATACAATAATATTGGGAGACTTCAACACACCACTCATGCCACTAGACTGATCTTCCAGGCAAAAGATGAGTAAAGACTCTTCAGACCTAAAGAACACAATAAGCCAAATGGACCTAATAGATATATACAGATTATTTCAACCAGCAACAGCCGAATACACATTCTTCACAGATGCCCACGGAACCTTCTCCAAAACAGAGCACATCCTGGGCCACAAAGCAAGCACCAGCAAAATCAAAAGATGTAATAAAATTCCCTACATCTTCTCAGATCATAACAGAATGAAAGTATAATTCCACAACAGGAAGACCAAAAGAAATTTCATAAATACATAGAGACTGAATGATACACTCTTGAATGAGGACTGGATCAGAAAAGAAATAAGGGGAGAAATTTAAAAATTCCTGGAATTAAGCTGGGTGTGGTGGTGCATGCTTGTAATCCCAGTACTTGGGAGGCTGAGACTGGAGGATCACAGGTTCACAGCCAGCCTCAGCTACTTAGTGAGGCCCTCCGCAACTTAGTGGGACCCTGTTTCAAAATAAGGAATAAAAAATAGGGCTGGGGTTGTAGCTCGGAGGTAGAATGTCCCTGGGTTCAATCCCCAGTACTGCGTAAAAATAAGTAAGTAAATAAATAAATAAATATTCTTGGAATTAAATGAAAATAGAGACACGATGTACCAAAATCTATGGGACACTTTGAAGGCAGTGTTAAGAGAAAAATTTATAGCACTGAGTGCACACATAAGAAAAATATAAATTCACCAAATAAGCAGCCTAATGACACACCTCAAGGACCAAGAAAAACAGGAACAGTCAAATCCCAAAGCTAGTAGAAGGAAGATCATTAAAATCAGAGCAGAAATCAATGAAATAGAGAATAAAAAATACAAAGAATCAACAAAACAAAAAACTGTTTCTTTGAAAAGATTAACAAAAGTGGCCAGGCGTGTGGCACACACTTGTAATCCCAGTACTTTAGGAGGCAGAGACCGGAGGATCCAGGTTCGTGACCAGCCTCAGCTCTCTCGCTCTCTCTCTCCCTGTCTCTCTCTCTCTCCTTAGTGAGGCCCTCTGCAACTTTGTGAGACCCGGTTTCAAAATAAAGTATAAAAAATAGGGCTGGGGGCGTAGCGCGGAGGTAGAACGCCCCTGCGTTCAACCCCCGGTACCGCAAAAAAAAAAAAAGAAAAGATTAACAAGATTGATAAACCCCTAGCTAACCTAATCAAAAGAAAGAGAGAATCAACCCAAATTACTAAAATCAGAAATGAAAAAGGAGACATCACCACAGACAGTGGAGAAATTCAGAGGTTCATCAGAAACTATTTTGAAAACTTGTATTCCAATAAACTGAAAAATACAGAAGAAATCGACAGATTTCTAGACACATACAACCTACCTAAATTGAACCAAGAGGATATAGAAGACCTAAATCAACCAATAGCAAGCAAAGAGAGAGAAACAGCAATAAAAAGTCTGCCATCAAAGAAAAGCCCTGGTCCAAACGGTTTTCCAACTGGATGATACAAACCCTTTATAGACGAATAAACCCAATACTTCACAAGTTATTCTGTGAAATCGAAACAGATGGAATTCTTCCAAATTCTTTCTATGAGGCCAATATCACCTTAATACCAAAACAAAAAAAAGATACCTCAAGAAAGAAAATTACAGACCAATATCATTGATGAATGTAGGTGCCAAAATTCTAAACAAAATACTAGCCATGTGTACATGTGTATTCAAAACCACATCAGGAAAATTGTACATCATGACCAAGTTGGTTTCATCCCAGGAAAACAAAGCTGGTTAAACATACACAAATAAATACATGTTATTCACCACATAAATAGAACTAAGAACAAAAATCACATGATCATTTCAATAGACACAGAAAAAGCATTTGACAAAATCCAACACCCATTAATGTTAAAAACACAACAGAAAATCGGAATAGAAGGAATGTACCTCAACATCATTAAGGTAATATACAATAAAGCCAACATCATACTGAATGGGGAAAAACTGTGGGAATCCCCTCTAAAATCAGGAACAAGACAAGGGTGCCCACTATCACCACTCGTTTTCAATATAGTCCTTGAGACTCTTGCCAGAGCAATAAGACAAGAGAGGATATCAAAGGAATTCAAATAGGAAAAGAAGAATTAAAATTATCTTTATTTGCAGATGACATGATCTTATATCCAGAAGACCAAAAAACTCAACTAAAAGACTACTAGAGCTGATTAACAAATTCAGCAAAGTAGTGGGATACAAAATGAACCTAAAAAAATCAGTAGCTTTTCTGTATGCCAACCATGAATCCACTGAGAAGGAAATTCAGAAAAACAATTCCATTCACAATAACCTCAAAAACAATAAAATATCTAGGTATAAACCTAACCAAGCCGGGCGTGGTGGCGCACACTTGTAATCCCAGTACTTTGGGAGGCGGAGACCAGAGGATCCAGGTTCACGGCCAGCCTCAGCTCTCTCTCTCTCTCTCTCTCTCTCTCTCTGTCTCTCTCTGTCTCTCTCTCT
>PVJS01054294.1:0-13012 GCA_004027185.1 Glis glis
TCCCCACCACCCCCCTCTCTCTCTCTCTGTCTCTCTCTACCTAGTGAGGCCTTCCGCAACTTAGTGAGACCCGGTTTCAAAAATAAAGCATAAAAAAATAGGTCCGGGGGTGTAGCGCAGAGGTAGAACGCCCCTGCATTCAATCCCCAGTACCGCAAAAAAAAAAAAAAAAAGAAAGAAACTTTAAAGGAAGAATAAAGGAATGATTGTGAAATGTAAAAGGTGGAATGAAAGATTTAATATTTTGGCCTCTAAAGATAACATTGCAATTACTGGCTAGAAAAGTCAGTTGCTGTGAAAAGTAATTATTCCTTCCTATGGGATGCAGATTTGGAGAGCTGCAGATGTGTGTGTGGGGGGGAGAAACTCAATTTGGAGAAACTTTGGCAGTGAGAGAAATTATATAACATACATTGCCAGGGTTTTCAACTATGGGTAGGAATAACATCCAAGTCAAAATTGTGGACCTCCAAGGCAGAAATTTGGAAAAGATAACCCTCACCCTATGTTAATTGCAAATTATCACATCTCTAGCAGAGTGAAGCTTCCACTTTTTCAACATGCTCTGTTGCTACCGTAGAGCCAGCGTTTATGCTTCTGGAAGGAGCCCTGCCAACTCTCTGCCAGGGGAGTGTCACGGTTGCCAATTGGCCAGCAATGTCACACTGCACCTCACTGTTGTTTAATAGAAAAATTAAGGGGAGAATGCTGTCTTTGGGTTGGAGTGATGCTTTATGGTGCATTCAGGTATTGTATGGAAGAACCTCACCAAGATATTGGTATTATTTCATAATTCCGAAATGCAATCGCCATGCCAGTGTGTGGGTGGCGAATCAATAGTTTTCCAGGAAAAATTGAATAACACTCTGCTACATGTTGAACTTAAAAAAAAAAACAATTACATTCCGATGGTTCAGAGCAAGAGAGAGTCCAAAGTGACAGTAATGTGCTCCATCCAGACCCTGTTATCTACAGTGGGGGGACAGTAATCGCTTTTATGACTGTGGAGGGCCAGTGTTTCCTGCTATTGGGATCACTTTGAGCTCCGTTCTCCAGCTTGTACACAGACCTCCTGCCCTCTCATCCTCAAATCATTGTGTTCATGTGACACTTTCACATTGTCTCACTGATACCCTCTAAGTTCCTAGTGCCAGAATCTTGGTGTGGGATTCACAGTTAAATGAACCAAAATGTAGTCATTACTTTCTGCCTTTTTGTCTCTGGTGAGTTGTGCAACACTGTGTTTTTCTGTTTGATATTTGCAATAGAAATATTAGATGTCAAAGGAAAAGAGAGAGAGAGAGAGAGAGAGAGAGAGAGAGAGAGAGAGGAGTAATGCTGAGAAGGTCTCTGAAGCAGATGAAACATTCAGACCTGAATTTTTAAGCTGTGACTTCTGTATAAAATGGAGAGAAAAAAGAAATCAACAGAAAGTTTAAGAAGTTTCAATTCAGCAGTCTATTTAAACATATTTCACTTTTTAATTTATTTTTGCCATGACTTTAATGGCACTTTTAAAAATCAAATACAGCAATAACTCATCTGGAGTTTGTGTGTGTGTGTGAGAGATACTGGGAATTGAATCCAGGGATATTCTACCTCCAAGCTATGTCCCCAGCTCATTTTTATTTTTTGTTTCAAAACAGGGTCTCTCTAACTTGCTGAGAGTCTCACTAAGTTGCTGTAGCTGGCCTGGAACCCACAAGGCTCCTCTCTCAGCCTCCCAAGTACTGGAATCAGGCACGTTCCACTATGCCCTGCTGGAACTTTTTCTAATCCTTGGATTAGATGGATAGAGTCTATGTAATGTATGACCACATTCAAATATGTCTGATGGAGGAAATGTAAAATAATCTAACTTAATTTTTATTTTATGATTCAGCAATCTATAAATCAAGAGAAAAACCCAAAACATAATATGTTCCCAGTATCCCATGGTTCAATGAGCAGGAAGTACTTACCTCCAAGACTGGTATTTCTCCCAATGACACAATTAAAGATGCTACTGCAGTACAGCTACATCACTTAAATTAACACAAAAATCATAATCATATAACACGGATCCACAAATATTTATTCTACTAAAGCTATTTTTTTTATTTTGGTTGCCAAAGTCCTCTCACAAATAGATTAGATCTCATTTAAGCTCTGGAATAGCTAATTAGTAAATTGTTAGGAAAGTATATTATAATTCCCAGCAGACAGCATGGCTGACCTTAGAAGGAATGCTGATGTCCATACTTCATATTCTTCTTCTCTAGGAGTTTTTCACTGGCATCTTAGAACAAAACAAAGTTGTATTTTTTAAATTTACTGAGGCATTGAATTGTACATGAGAGTGAGATTCATAGTGATACAATTATATGTACACATGTATGTATGAATGTATCACTTTGAATTTCACTATGGTGTATAATTATAGTGCACCAATAAAAATATTTAAAAGAGCATTATTTGGTCTGATTCCGTCCCAGTACCTAGCCTTTCTCTCCCCTCCTCCCTCCCCCAATTCCACTGGTTTCTCCTAATTTTCATGAGGTACCTTTTATTTCCTTTTTATCAAAAAGATATTTGATAAACTCTCTCAGTATCATTATGAGAAAGGTAGAGAAATACTAATAGGCAGATACATAGTTTAATGCTAAATTATTATTGTAATAGTCATATGATTTTCAAGGCCTGTTAAAGATGGGGGATTAGTTTTCCTTCAGTGGATTTTTGACCACTGCACCAGGATCAATGGGTAGAAGTCAAATGATATAATTGATTGTTTTTTAACCATTATGGAGTTCCTTAAGAGATAATGAATTTCCCATCAGTAGATGTATTCAACCAAAGAGATTAAAAACCTACATCTGACAGGGGTTGGGAAACAGTTTTCAGAATGTTTGGTGCCAAGATACCTTCATATTCTTTTTTTTTTTTTTTTTTTTTTTTTTTGCGGTACCGGGGATTGAACGCAGGGGTGTTCTACCTCCGAGCTACACCCCTGGCCCTATTTTTTATCCTTTGTTTTGAAACCGGGTCTCACGAAGTTGTGGAGGGGCCTCACTAAGTAGCTGAGGCTGGCTGCGAACCCGTATCCTCCGGTCTCCACCTCCCAAGTACTGGGATTACAAGCGTGCGCCACCATGCCCGGCTTACCTTCATATTCTTAAAAATTACTTTTAATAATGTTTTTATTTTTATATATGATAGCTTTCAAGTAAATGAAACTAGGAAATTTTAATAACAGTTTTATCTCATTTAAAAACATTAATAGTAAGCTTATTGCCTCTTAACATAAATAACATGACTTCATGAAAACTTCCAATTTCAATAAAATTTAATGAAAAATCAGCATTATTATACTTTTGTCTGGTTTAATAGAAGAGAACCATTTTTATCTTCTCATTCAGTCTGTTAAGATTTGTCGTTTTATTGAGGTATTAAAAAATCTGCTATCACATAGAAATATAGTTTATATATGGGGGCCTAACATATATTAATAATCTTTTCAGATAATCATCGATATGTGAAAAATCAGCAAGTGGAAATTTCTTAAAGGCTAATTGCAACGTTGAATCTGAAACCATATCAATGAGCTTTTCACATATATTCCATTATGTGGTATTGGGCTAACTTGCACTTTGATCTTTTACCCATGTGCAATTTCATAACATCATGCGTTAGTTAGTCAATTGAAAAATGTTGGTACACTGAGTTGTAGTAATCTTCAAATATTGACACATTTTATTATGCAATATGAAAATTTCATTTATTAATGCCATCATTGATCTAATCACAAATTCTTTAAGCATTTTTGAAGCTGTCAAAGTTTTCCATGTTAGGAACACATCTTCTAAATTTTGATATTGGCTCGACATATCAAATTTTATCATAGGTCACAAATAGAGGCAATTACTTTATTCAAAATGACAAGCTCATTTTATTAATTATTGAGAAAATGACTGCCAAATAGCCATGTCTAAAAGAACATGATTTGTGGACCCTTGTGCCTGGCTTGTACTTCCTTATGTAGTAAAAGCACTTCCTTGTGTTTTACATTTCATCACATAGAGTATTAAAAAGACGTGTACTTATGCTGGGCACAGTGGCCCATACCTGTCATTCCAGTACTCAGAAGGCTGAGTACAGGAGGATCGCAGGCTTAGGCCACTCCTGATAACTTACCGAGACCCTGTTTCATAATAAAAAATAAAAAGGACCGGTATTGTATATCAGAGTTAGAATGCCCCTGGGTTCAGTCTTCAGTACCAATAAGTAAGTAATTAAGTAAGTAACTAAGTAAGTAAGTAAGTAAGTAAATAAGAAGAAACATGTGTACTCAAAGATCAAAATTTAAAATAATTACTAATTTTTTACTGTTTTATCAAGGACAGTCTTAGTAAAAAGGACATTTCTTGGGCAACCAGCATGTGAGTCTGAAATACTGTGACTACTAATGTAGGCTGTGCCTTGATTCCTGCTAAGGAAACATCAGGTGTATTTGTCAGTGTTTTTAGCACCATCACTGAAAATGCCATCATAATAGAAAAAGCAAAGCATATCTTGGTATCATGATGAATATAGTTCCAACCTTGTAGAATCCATAAGACAGTCTAGGGGGCCTCCACGATCCCATAAACCAGGTCTGAGAACCACGCATCTAGGGACTAGTAGCACAGTCTGAATTTAGACCACTTGGGTTTAAACTCTGTCTCCCCACTACATACAGACTATGTGAACTTGGGGAAGTTATACAATATTCCCAAGCCTGTGGCCTCATCTGTAAAGTGGGGACAATCATACTTATGATCACATATGGTAACTGTGATTATTTAAAGGGGAAAATCTTGTAAACCAAGCAGCACGTTACTTGATCCTAATCAATATATTTTGATGTGTGTCACTACCATAGTGATAATAATCCAGTTGTTGAGACTTGCAAAAGAGAGCTTGGTTGTGTGATATGGTCCATTTTAAAGTTAAAAAAAATGTTGAAAACACATTCAATACTGAGAACCTCTGATTATTTTTGACTTGTAAAAACTAGCACTGTTATAAAACCTGTGATAGAGCTGCAGCAAGAAGAGCTTTGTGGGGAGGAAGTTAAATCACTCCTATTCCCAAACAAGGTCAACCTGAATAAACACATGAATTGAATAAAAATAGTAAGCACGATATGTACTATCAATTTAAAGCCTACCTCTTCTAACCAAAATGTTTTGTATAAATCCTTCCGATATAGATTTCTACTGACATACTTTTGCCATGTGACTTACTTTTTGCAGTGGAGCACAGAGGTTAGTGGGGGCTGGGATGCCTGAATGTCTGGAGCTAAATCCCAGCTTAGTCTTTTATTAGCAGTGTGTTCACTCGGATTTTCTTCAACACTCTGAATATCAGTTTCTTCATCTGGAAAATAATGATAGCATTTTCAGCTACTTTATGGATCATGTGTGAAGATTCAGAGTTGCAAAGTGCCCAGAACAATGCCTGCCATGGAACAGATATTCAAAAAATGCTCTCAGTTTCCTTTGTTAGGAAAGGTACCACACCTTGAAATCTTCAGTATGTCTACTGAGCAATGTATTGCTGAATTTCATGTTTTCATGAAAATGTCATAGGTTTGGGATTTCTAAGACAAGTGAGCTCATTATATGTCCTTTGAGGCTCCTAAAGTTAAAAGATAAGGTGGCTGTTTTAGTAGCATTCTCACTGCTATAATCTAAAAGTCTAACCATGTAACTTAGAGGAAGGAAAATTTATTTGCTTATAGTTTTCCTTGGGGATTTTAGGGTTCAGTCCATGTGAGTCTGGGGATCACAGATATCAGGTCCTGACAGCAGGAAGCAGGGATAGGGAGATCACAAGGCTTTGCTCTCACATCATGGAGGCCAGAAGCAAGAAAGAGAAGCAAGCAAGGAAGGGCAGTCAAAGACACAAGCACAATCCCTAAGACCACATGCCCAGGGACCCACCTTCTCCAGCCACACCCATCTGCCCTAGGTTTCCACCCAGATACATTCATTACAATGGTTATTTATCCACTGATGAGATTACAACTCTCATGACTTAATTATATCAACTCTGTGCCTAATACATGATCTCTTTAGAGGGCATTTTATATCTAACCTTGACAGTGGCTTTAGACAAATTATCAGGGAGCATAGATCGCGTAACTATATGGCAGATGTGGGAGAGGAAAGGATGATATATTCAAAATATCTGACTGCCAGGAAGCCAAGGATGCTAATCAAGATAACACATTCTGATCATGAACTGGAGCAGTGATTGGAATCCTGAGTAGGCATGAACCTTTCACTGCTGGATCACAGGGGATACAGCCAAGTAGAAAGACCACAACCTTTGCTGTGGGCTCAGTATAGCTGTGCCCATGCACATCAGTGAAATCTCAATTCAGAAGGATGGTAAGATGAGTTGTGTTGGCCGCTGATTTATTTTATCCATTCTTAATACTAAGACAGGAATAATTTCCAGAGTGAAGTGAAGTGTAGGGGATTGAGCACAGGGCTTCTATTCCTGGCTTCTTAGGAACTTGAACAATCTGAGTAACTTGAGGAAGTAGCCTGTATTATCACACAAGACAAAGGGCATATTCCCCTTGCAATAACCTTTATAACTCAGAGCCAAAATACCTAGTTCTTTGTGGAGCTGGGGTCGTGGAAGTGAGAGGGAAGGACCATAACTGAAAATGATGATGAGAAAATGTCACCATCTTATTCAGCATAATTGTTGCTGGGGAGCCTTTGAGTCATTGCTGATAACTTCACTTGAAAAAAAAATATATATATATATATATATATATATATATATATATATATATAAAGCTTTACTCCTGTGAGCAGACACGGCAGGAGCCAATATATCTCTGGAGGAACCAGCTGGACTGGATCCTATCCTGCAACTCATCAAAAGCCTAGTGAGGTCAGTTACTGTGGCAAAATCTCCTAAGCATTGATTCTCACAGAGGCAGGAAGAGTTCAGCTGGGTTTTTTAATCCCACAGGAGTCAGAAGCATTGGCACTTAGCAAATCCTCTTTTAATTTGCTCACTGAGAAAATTCAATTGAGACATCATTAAAAGTACAGAGACCAGCATGGTACCATTTGTCAGGTCTGTCTTTGAGCTACCACTGCATTTCGAGGGGTGGCTGTGATGGACAGAATTGTATTTTTTCCCCTTCTGAATAAGCTTCTGCAAAAGAACTCATATTTCTTTTTAAAGATGGAAACCAAGTAAAATTACATATATATGAAAATACCCATTATCCACCTGCACCTGCTGAGCCTTCTCACAGAAGTAGATGGGCAATTAAGCAATGCCACAATTCCACGATCAGGTAGCAGGTTCAATTTGGAACTCCCTAGGGGATATCGGAATCATGAATGAAAGATGCCAGTTGAAAAACAGGGATTTCTGAAAAATGATTGGAAAACAAAGCAAAAATTCCAATGAGCTTGGAAATCAGACAGACAAGAATAAATCAAAACTCAAACTTGTTTTATGTTAGCAAGATAGTAAATTCTCAGTTTCTGTCTTCTCATCTACAAAACAGGAATACTACTAGGTTGTGGGTGTTTGAATATTAAATACTCAGTTTCTTTTATGAGTCTGGCAACTGGAAGGTAATCCCTGAGACTGAGCGCCCTGCTCTTTATGTGAGCATGGGCATGTGCAGTGTTTCTTTTTTCTTTTTTCTTTTTTTTTTTCCAGCTGCTGAACTGCAACCTTATCTCTGCCACAGTCTACATCTGTGGACTGGGGAAGGGTCCTGTATTTCTCATAATCTCTATTGCTTCAGATATGGTATTACTATAATAATGCTTCCTGTGTAAGAATACTATTATGAGAGCTACATATTGTATTGTACAACACATGCTCAGCAGAGTTCCTCTGAAAGAACCACTGTCCATCAACATAGCTGATATTGCTATTAATTCTCCACTAAGCTGAAGGCAACCATTAATCTCCCCTTTGCATCATTTGCATTGTTTGACAAATCTTGGCTTTCTTATCCTGATCATTTTTATATTTTATGCTTAGGAGGATTCATAGCACATACTATTTTTTCTATTTAACTTGTATGAAGATATTTGCACAGAAATATGCATGCATATGTGAGTACACACACAGAGTCATGCACTTTAATATGATGTTTCTGTCAACATTAGACTATGCACATGATGGATATTGGTCCCAGGGGATTATAATAGATTATAATTTCCTATTACCAACTGATGTCCTAGTGTGGCACATTTTACTTAAGTATTTGTGGTGATATCATTATAAACTGCCTACTGCACTGCCGGCTATTATAAAATATAGCACACATGACTATATGCAGCATATAATACTTGATAGCGATAATAAACAATTATATCATTGGCTTATGCACTTACTATACTATACTTTCCACTGCTATTTTAGAGGGTACTCCTACCTATAAGAAGTTATTTTACTGTAAAATATTATACCATATTAAACCACCAACAACCTCATACATCTCATGTTTACCACATCTCTTGATTGCCTCACTTTTTGTTGCCCTCTATTTAATCTCACGTTGGTTTGTTCATCATAGCTCTAGGCTATAGGCTGTGACACATAAGTACCATACAGCCTAGGTGTGCAATAGACTATACCACCTGTCTCTATAAATATACTCTATGACATTCATATAATGACAAAACTGTCTAATAATGGCTTTCTCATGTTAAAAATGCATCATTCTATTTGTATGCATATACAAAGATATATAGTATTTTTTACAAGAAAGTAACTCTGCTCTCAAGGCTAGTAGAAAAGGTGATGTCTAAATTCCAATTTTAACAAATCTTTTAGTTTTATGATGATAGGGCAGTTAAAAGAGTTTATTTTTTGTATTCATAAATTACAAAATAATATTCCTTTGCTGCAATTATATCACCCTTTCTGTTTCTTTTTGATTTGATTTTATCATCTCTTAAAATCATTAGTTAGGCACTTGTTTACCAACTTTTTCCCTCCACCGTACTAAACATAGTTGGATTTCTGTTTTTAACATGTCCAGAGTACCCTCAACAAACATCTTGTGCAACATTGCATTGGTTTTATATTCATTTTAAAAGAAATTCAAATTTACAGATAAGTTGTAAGTGTAATTTGGAGAACTCACCATTTACCCTTGAAACAGATTCACTTATTTTCCTGGATTTATATTATTACACATACATATTAATAATTGTAATATATATAGATAGATGATAGATGATAGATAGATAGATAGATAGATAGAGTTATTTATTTGAGAGTAGATTACATTCATCATGCTCTTTTATCCCTGGAATCTTAACTACAGTACAGTTACCGCATTTGGGATATTTAATATTGACCTAGTAATGTTGTTTTATCTACAATCCATGTTTGTCAATTGTTCAAAAATATCCTTCATAGATTTTTATTCCTGTTTTGGATTATGCACACATATTGCCCAGGATCATGAGCACATGTTACATTCAGTTGTCATGACTCTGGTCCCTCATAATGACTTGTAATTGTTTACTTTTTGCTCTTCTCTATTGGACTTTACATGTTAAGTTAGGGGTTATTTTCTATTTCCTGTTGTAATTCTCTCATCACTTAGCACAAAAATATATTCACTGTATGCACATTATGAATGAAGAAATAAATGAACAAACTAAATGAATTGGAAAGGTTGGAACAAGAATTTTTTGAACAGATTTGCCAAACACCCAAGGGACAACTAACACATACACACACACACACACACACACACACACACACACACACACCTATTTTGTACTACAAAATATAATCTAATTTTCATTCTATAGAGGACACTTAGAATTCTATTGGGGGAAATGTCAAGGAACAATTTTGAATAATCACAGCTCTTTATTCCTGTTTCTGTCATTAGATGGGAGGCCGGAAGGATGAGTGGGGACCACATATGGACAGGCTCAGTTGAGGATGCTGGGCTCATTGCCAACTGGGTAACTCATGGTTGCCCCATAGCAGGAGACCTATTTATTTTTCATGTCATAGGCATCTAGAATATCTTATGAATACCAAAGTTGCAAATACTAAAACTTTGGATGCTATAAGTCTATCTTATAAGGGCTAATTAGAGTTGATAGAGCAAATTATATGAAGATATGCCAAAGTGGATTGTTAGAAGGAGGTTGAAAGATAACTGTGGGCTCCTTGAAAAGTGAGAAAGTGTAGGCATTTGTAGTTAGAGAAAGAGAGAGAGAGAGAGAGAGAGAGAGAGAGAGAGAGAGAGGTGAGAGAGAGAGAGAAAGAGAAAGAGAGAGAGAGTAGGGGAGAAAGAAAGAATACTATGAAGATAATGTAAGCTACAATCAGTAAAAAGCAGAACATATATAAGGTAAAAGTATGTATTAAATATGATTATAAGTACTGAGGATTCATACTAGAATTCTAGAGTTCCTCTAGGGAACAGAAGACTATGCATTTTGGAACTGAGTTGATAAGTAGTAGGGAGTTATTGATGGTTTCTTAAACAGGGGTCTATTTAATTGGAGTCGTGCTTCAAATTGAGATGGTTCTATCTTCTAGGAAGTATGTCACCCATTCCTGATTTATAAAAGGTAAGATGTAATGTAAATGGTTTATTAACCCTTCAGGTATAATATACAAACATTCGGTAGTTCATATACCTGCCTATAATATTATTCATCTGATGAATATTAAATAGCTATAGCTATTAAAACTTGAAAAGAAAATGGTTTGGGATTTTATTTTTAGTGATCCATTGTTTAATTTCTTTGATATTTTCACATCCTAAAGCTGAATATCTGCCAAACTACAGGAAAAGAAAGCAACAAAAAAAAAGAGGAAAAAAGAAATGTATCTTTGTTACCATAGTTTCAATGAGGTATTTGTTTCCAACATCAACTGAAAAACAACACAACACAAACAATAAAGGAGTTAAATTTATCTTCTAGTCAGCAGTAACTTAGGAATAGAAAGAGCAACAGATTCAACTGTGTAAATTTTAATGACTGACTCATTCTTTCTGAAACATGTACAAGGAGGGGGGAAAGTATGTATTTTAAAAGACAATGGTGATGACACAGAATTTTATTGTCTTCATACCAAACTCAGCCCATTAGGAAAGAATCCTGGGAATTATTAACAAGCCACAGAATCCTCTTGCATTTCTTCCTCCCCCTTGCCTTGCTCCTTCAAAAAGCAGGGCACAGCTGGAGTTCCATTAATGAGTTCCAGGCAGATTAAATGGCGATTTCCCCCACTACAGACCATCCGTTGTCATGGCAATTTGATGGGGTTCTTTAGGTCAGACTCTTCTTACAAGTATCAGGCCAAAACTTATCTCCTCCTTGCAATAGGGGAGCAGTGGGGGTCCACCAGCTTTGCCCATGAGAGTTGATGATTCTGTCTGTTCTTCCATAGCATTTTATCATAGTTCAATTAGTTCAGAGACGGTATCTGTATAAAATTGCAGCAACACAGCAACTCACAAGAAAGTTGTTTGTTTTATTTGGAGAAGTCTCAACAACTAATGCAGATGTTGAGAAAGCAAAATTCAAAGTCCTATCCTTTTATCCTTTTATTGATCTGACTATGTGTATGTGTACACACACACACACACACACACACACACACACACAGAACTACAGGCCTGATACATTGCATTTAAGGTCATAAGAGAATTGCAAACCAGAATATTCAACTATAACCTGCTCATATGTTATATCTTCTATGTCTTTCTTGTGCTTCCATGTCATTTTGTTAATAATACTATTATAAGTTGGAATTAAATCACATTTGAATAATAATTCAATTAAACATTTCCTTTTCCATTAAATGGTAAGCTTGTTCATCTTTATGAGAATGCACTCACTAATATACTGCATCCATGTAGCTATTTAAATTTAAATCTCTATAATGGAATTAAATGACATTTAAAGTTTCTCAGTCACTCTAGCCACATTTCACATGCTCAACAGTCACATGGATAATGGCTACCAATAGGGTAAAATTGATACAGAACTTTTCTATTGATACAGAAGTTCCAGTTGGAGAATTCTGAGCTAGACTCTTGCTATTCAAAAGGTGGTATACTGAACAGCAGCATCTGTACCTCTTAGAAATACAAAATCTTGGCTCCAAATCCAATTAAAATTTTAGAGGATCGCAGGGTGATTTGCATGCACACCAAAGTGTGTAAAACACTGGTCTACCTCAGAATCTTAGTATACAATAAGTGTTTGCTGAATGGATAAAAAATGAATGAAAATATTCTTTCAGTTTACATATGAGGAAAAAGAAGTCCTCAGAATCAAGTGTTTTGGTTTTTTATTGGTGTCTCCAATTTCTGCCTAGCTTCCTTACTTCTCTATCAAAGTCAGTATGTATTTTAAGGAGAATAAATGAAGGATTAGGCTATGTAAAAGTATGTAGCTGATATATGACTTAAAGAAGTACTTTACATTTTTCAGCTACTGTTTCAGCCTAGACTATTCATCAAAATATATTAGCATGTCTCCATGATCTCTCTATTTTCCATTTCTTAGCTATTAGCTCTAAGGGTGACAGTCATGATGATGCTTCTAGATGCCTCAAGAAAAAATACAACATGAATGATTTATCCAAAAATATTTGTGGGAAATTAGTCATGGGGAATTTAAGTTTGATTGATTGGAGAAGGGCATGGTATATCATTTTCTCTTCCTTCTGGGACCTTGAGGGAAAAAACAGTCCATGTCAGGGAAATCTTCCCTTTTTTTGAAAATAATATTGATGTTAATCTTTAATGCCTTGTTATATACTGCTTTGGTAAGTTGAGGTACTTATTTTGAAATAAGGATTGTTAGAAGGTAAAATCCGGGCCGGGCGTGGTGGCGCACGCTTGTAATCCCAGTACTTTGGGAGGCGGAGACTGGAGGATCTGGGTTTGCGGACAGCCTCAGCTCTCTCTCTCTCTCTCTCTCTCTCTCTCTCTCTCCCTCCCTCTCTCTCT
>PVJS01054295.1:0-13011 GCA_004027185.1 Glis glis
GAGAGAGAGAGAGAGAGAGAGAGAGAGAGAGAGAGAGCTGAGGCTGGCCGTGAACCTGGATCCTCCGGTCTCCACCTCCCAAAGTACTGGGATTACAAGCGTGCTCCACCACGCCCGGCGGACCTCTGTGTTTTCTGTAAGTGGGAAGTTGTATCTAGAAGCACTATCAGATTTAGGCTTGTTTGGCAAGAATACTTCTCTGATAGTATTACCATAGGGCACATTTGGCAGTCTCTTCTTTTGTGATGTTAGAGGCTATTGATGGTCAATGTCTAGATTTATTTATCATTAGTAGTAGTAAAATAGTGCTATTCTTATTCTAATATTACTCTCTCACTCTTTAGCTGGGATACTTTTTATAGAGAAAGACTTCCCCTCATTAACTGTTTGGTAACCCACATATATAGCCTGGATTAGAAAAGCAGAATTGAGCTGCAGGTGTAACTCAGTGGTATAGTGATTGTTTAACATGCATGAAGCCCTGGGTTCAACCCCTGGCACCTAAATAAAAGCAAAATAAATACTTGATTTTTATCCTTTATTAGTTTTAAAAACAGTGAGTTATTTTCTTTTTACCACAATGAATGATCAATTATTTTTCTTCTCTTTTATTAATATCTTTATGAATTCAAAAATTTAAAAATGTATTTTATTAAACTGGGTGTGGTGGTACTAGAGAGGCTGAGACAAGAGGACCACAGGTTCGAAGCCCACCTCAGCAATTTAGCAAGGTTCTCAGCAACTTAGTGAGATCTGTTTCCAAATAAAAAATAAAATAGGGCTGGGAGTAGAATGCCCCTGGGCTCAATCCCCAGCACCCCCCCCCATGCACACTGTATTTGATTTAATTTATGCTATTTTTTGGTACATGATACTGAGGAATGAATCCAGGGGTATTCTATCTTTGAGCTAAATCTCCAGACCTTTTCATTTTGTATTTTGAAACAGGGTCTCACTAAGTGACTGTGTACTGGCCTCAAACCTGTGATCCTCCTGTCTCAATCTCCCAAGTACTGGGATTTTAGGCATGCACCACCATGTCTGGCTAATTTAAGCTATTCTTAAACCTAAGTTTAGAAACACTCCCCTCAAATCTATCCATAAGTGTTTACTGGAAACTTGTGATTTTCATTAACTTAGTGCCATGCACTCTAATGTTCCAGTCTATAAAGTAGCTATAATCTATACAGGGGATAAGAACTAGATCCCATGTGATGACTGTGGCACCTAATCATTTTGTTTATTATAGCACTGTAAACCTGAAGGACAAAAAGCCTGGTTGGGAAAATGTAATCAACAAAGAGACTAGCAGATACCTAACAAGGTATTCTTTCTGAGAGCTAAGTGTAAAATGAACAACAGAAAAAGGCACTGGTATACTTATGCAGAAAACAAATGAATTAGGAATTGTAGCTCTCATTATATGTACTTGCAAATGGCCTTAAAAAGTTCAACAGAAGTGTTTATTATGGCATTTCTTCAGTAGATACTACCCTCCAAAGTAAGTTCACTGTAGAGAAGAAAAGTTAGGCAAATGATGGTATATTATTAACACAATAGGATATTATGCTGCCAATACAGTGGTTAACATTTAGCCATAAAATCAAGTCATGAATGTAATACGTATACTACGTTTCCGAAAACAAGTCAAATATGCTATTATTATGTCTGCAAGTATACAAAGCCTGGGAAGAAAAGGCAAAATGAAAGCTAAGTTAAGGCTAGAATTATGGACTCTTTCTTTTTCTTCAAGAATAATTTTAAGGGAACTTCTTCTTAAATGTGGTGGACTGAATATTCTGTCCTCTGTACCATAATAAAATGATAGCAAAATTTAAAAAATGATAAAAACAAACAAGAACAAAGACAAGAGAAATGAAATAACACAAGATTGGTGATGTTAAGTCTGAAAATGGATTTATAAGCATTAACATGTTTTGAAAGCAGATAAAAGTGAAACCTTATATTACTTAGAAAAGGAAAGGAAAATCCCTTTTCACATTTTGAAGGGGGTGAATTTTATGTTATATAAATTATATCTCAATAAAAAATGGAAACAACCCAGATGCTCATCAACCAATCAATGGATAAAAAAAGTGGGATATAGCTATACAATAGAATGCTATATGGCAATAGAAAGATATGGGCTATTAATACATGCTTAACATTGATGAACCTGGAAAACATTATACCAAGTGAAAGAAGCCAGTCATAAAAGATCACATTCAGATGATGATGATGATTTTGGTACTGGGGATTGAACACAGGGGCATTCTACCTCTGAGCTAAACCCCCAGCCCTTTTTAAAATTTTTTATTTTGAAAGAGGGTCTCAGTAAGTTGCTGAGGCTGTCCTCAAACCTGTGATCCTCCTGTCTCAGCCTCCCAAGTACTGGGAAAAATTCAATTTTATGTGACTTCAGGAACAGGCAAACAGAGACAGGAAGTAGATTAGTGCCTGCCTCAGGTGGATTGCTGTTACTATTGGTGGTGAGTGACAGCTAATGGGTAGTGTTGTTGTTGTTTTTTTTCTGAGTAATGAAAATGTTTTAAAATGGACTGTGGTGATGGGGAATATACTAAAATCCACTGAACTATGTACTTTAAATTAATACATTGTATGGTATGTGAATTATATCTTGATAAAGCTGTTTTTAATTAATTAATTAGTACTGGGAATTGAACCCAGGGGCATTCTACCTGTGAGCTACACCCCCAGCCATTTTTTAAAATTTGGAAATGGGGTCTTGTTAAGTTGCTGAGACTGGCCTCAAACCTATGATCCTCCTGTCCCAGCCTCCTAAGTACTGGGATTACAGACACGAGCCAATGTTCTCGACTAAGCTATTATTTAAAAAAAGATGTTAACAGGGCATTTCCCCCCTCTTTTCCTATAGTATTCTCAACACTCAACACTTCTGTGACCAGTTGTGAGGGGTTTCCCACCCATATTGGCCAATTATCTGACATAAGGTACAACTCAATTCAATTCCGATACTGTTAAGGTAGCTAGCAGATATGCACAATGGGGTGGTTAGGGTTTGCTCCACTGGGAGTATTGAAAGATCACTCCACCTCAGGTGACAAAGAACCCTGGCCACAAATTGCCTCCTTCATGGCCAGATCCTATTTTCTTAAATCTAAAAGGAATCAGGTGCTGGGTGTGGTGGCGCACGCCTTGGGAGGCTGACACAGGATGATCACAGGTTTGAGGCTAGCACACAGTAACTTAGTGAGATCTTGTTTCAAAATAAAAAATGAAAAGTTCTGGGGGTGTAGCTTAGAGGTAGCATGCCCTTGGTTCAATCCCCAGAACCAGAAAAAAAGTAAAATTAAAATAAAAGGAACCAGGTGTAGGTTTAAGAGGTGTTCCAATATGGCAGAAATAGCACAGATGCACTAAACTATAGCATGAAATAGTGGTAACCACTCCAAATACATAATACATGTGGAAAGAGGTTTCCAGACTGAATAGAAACCCCTACCATGTGGAGGAGGCCATGCCTCTTCCAATCCTGGAATGGACCGCTCCACAATTCTCTCTAGTACATATTATACTTTTGGTTTTTTCTAACATGGCCTCCTTTCTTAAAACTGCCCATTCACTTCACTGAATATAACCTTTATGCTTATTCTATCTGTGTCTCTCAAGCGAAATCTTTCTTTTAGGAAGACAAGAACCTAAGAACGATGGCCCAGTAACAACACTATCTGCCTGGAGTCAGTCAGATCCCACAGGATATGGGCTCTATCACACAAGACTCCACCCCTGCACCCCCCCCCCCAATGCCAATTGCAGGTCCAAGCCTCCAGTACTCAGACTCTCTCTAAATTGTATGTCCCCCTTTTCATCAGGTTCAATGGTTCACAGAAGTCAGGGAAATACTTTACTTATGATTGATAATTTATTACAAAGGATAGTTTAAAGGATACAAACAGCCAGATGAGAAGATACACAGGGCGAGATCTGGAAGGGGCCCTGTGGAGTTGGTACGTGCCATTCTTTTGGCACATGGATGTGTTCAGGAACCTGGAAGCTCTCCAAATCCCTGCCCTTCTTTTTTTTTTTTTGGTGTTCCTGGGGATCCAACCAAGGGGCCTTGCACACACTAGATAAGTGCTCTCACCACTGGTCTCTTGAGGGTTTTTATGGAGGCTTCATTCAGAGGCATAATTGACTAAATTACTGGCCATTCACTGTTGATCAACTCAACCGTTAGCACCTTGCTCTTCTCCTGACAGGCTGAAAGTCCCAGTGCTGTAATCACTTGGTTGGTTCTCCTGGCCACTCCATCCTGAGACCATCCAGGAGCCTCTGAGCACCAGCCATCTCATTAGCCACAAGGGATACATGTCATCTCAGAGATTCCAAGGGTTTTAAGAACTGTGTGCTGGGAAATGGGGGAGACCAAAATATATGATTTCTTCTTAGAAATCACAATATTACAAACTACCAAACCTCACTCAGGAGTAAAGAGATAACCTGGCCAGGCGTGGTGGCGCGCACTTGTAATCCCAGTATTTGGGAGGCTGAGACTGGAGGATCCGGGTTCGCGGCCAGCCTCAGGTACTTAGTGAGGCCCTCAGTAACTTAGTGAGACCCTGTTTCAAAATAAAGTATAAAAAATAGAGCTGGGGGTGCAGCTCGGAGGTAGAATGCCCCTGGGTTCAATTCCCGGTACTGCCAAAAAAAAAAAAAAAAAAAAAAGCTGCGCTTGCCCTGAGCTATATCATTTTAAGTATAAGTGCTAAGGCAGAATGACTTGGCATCTTATTTGTACAAGTAAACCACCACCATCTGCCCATTAAAACCACAAGGCACAGAGTCATAAATGACTTATTCGTGCTAATAAAAAACCACCACTGTGAGCTGGGCGTGGTGGTACATGCTTGTAATACCAGTACTTAGGAGGCTGAGACAGGAGGATCTCAGGCTTGCGGCCAACCTCAGCAACTTAGCGAGGCCCTCTGCAATGTAGTGAGACCCTGTTTCAAAATAAAAAATAAAATAGGGCTGGGGTGTAGCTCAGAGGTAGACTGCACCTGGGTTCAATCCCCAGTACCACACACACACACACACACACACACACACACACACACACACACACTAAAATTACCACCGTGAATTTACTGAGTTAGCCTGTGGACTTAGACCCTATCAGAGACACCAGGCACACAAGCTTATCAGAAACAATAGACCAATGGACGATGTAACTACTTCATCCAGGACCCACTACACTGTGGACACTGGCCCATCACCTTGCAATAGACCACTTTGGTAAATGCGCCATGGCCTCTGCCCAGGAGACTGCAGGCGATGAACTCCCAATTGTCTCCAGATTCAGCTCAGTGCCATCCCCCCATAGTTGATGGTCCACTTCCAAGCAGACACTGCCATCCCTTCCCCTGGGCCCTTTGCTTTGACATATCAGTGTGACCAGCTACAGTGACATTTAGCATTTGTATCCACTCTTTGCATAAGATCTTTCCAATTGACTTATTACCTCCTAGAGTCTTTACTCTTTTCCTTCTGTTACCTAAACATTATTATTTGCTATGTGATTTGAGTGTTAAGATAGTTAAGTGTTAGATGTTAGTAATTAAGATTGGAATGGAACAAAGAATTTGGGATTGCCATGGTCACTACTCCAAGTGAAACCAGGAGTACTTGGTGAAATAAAGCTGATAAAACTGGTGTAGTGTGACACTGTGGCAAAACACAGAGGTATTGGCCTGTGTTAATGGCATAGTTTGCTTCTGACATATTGATGTAGGCAATAATTTTTTAGATAGAACCCCAAAGGCACAATGTTAGTAAAAAATAGACATATGGGATTATATAAATCCAAGAAGCTTCTTAAGAGTTAAGAAATAACCTACAGGATGGGAGAAAATATTTACAAACTATTCCTCTAATAAAGGACTAATGTCCAGAACATATAAGGAACTAAAAAAGTTGAACACCAAAAACAAAATAAAACGAAACAAAACAAAAACCAATCCAGTTAAAAAACAGTCCAGGTGTGATGGTACATGCTTATAATTCCAATAGTTGGGAGGCTGAGACAGGAGGATTGCAGGCCTGAGGCCAACCTCAGCAACTTAGGGAGACCCTCAGCAATGTAGCTTGTTTCAAAAATTAAAAAAAAAATAGTGCTGGGGGTATGGCTTGGAGGTAGAATGCCCCTAGGTTTAATCCCCAGTACTACACACACACAATGGGGCAGGAGGAAACTTTTGGGGTGATGGATATCTTGATTGTTCACTACCTTCATTGTGGTGATGGTTCCATGGGTATATATATATCAATGTCAAAGCTCAACAAATTGCATAGCTTAAATATGTATAGTTTATTGTATGTCAATTATAACTTAATAAAGCTACTAAAGCATAGTTAATGTACACATAAAGTTTATACATTTTATTGGATGTAAATTTTACTTTGAAAGAAGAAAATGTAAATTCTAATACAATTCTAGTTACAAATTCTAGTAAATGATATGTATGCTAAAGTACTGGAATTATCATATGACTGTAATTTACTTTGAAATAAAAATAATTTGGACTAATGGATGGATAGATATGTATAATGAAAAGATAGGAAAAATGTTAATGATTAACTCTAAATGGTAGGTTTGTGGACCTTCTAAAATCTTGAAATTTTCTTTGAAAATTTTCACAAAGATATATTTGGAAAAATTAGAGAATTGGTCTTATTAGTATCCAACTAGTAGGAATTCTAGAAAGAGAAATAGAAAATCAAGGAGAAAATAAATGAATGAATAAAAATATTTCAATATATTTTTAGAACCAAAGGGCATGGATTTCCAGATTGAAAAACTCATCTAATGCCTACTTAATGAATGAAAAAGATCTACATCAAGGCATAACATTATGAACACTGAATCCCTAAAGGGAAATCCTATAAAGTAGCACAAATGGGCCACATACAGAAATCAGAATGGCATTGGACTTAACAGGTGGTATGTATAAGTGTATGAAAGGGAAGGAAGGAGAAATTTATAAGAGGATGGGCAGTGGCAGTGTGGTGGTGGTAATGTAAGAGACCTAAATTTTCATATTCTGAGTCAATTCATAATGTTTAACATTGTAAAATTAAGAAACAGCAGTGAAAACCTATTACTTAGAAATGCTAAGCCAAATACCAAAAGAAACATCTCAAGAGAAACATGGTTGTCTCTGGGAAGCAGACCTTGGAAGAAGGGCTGGGGCCTCTGTTTTTGTGATAAGCTGTAATTTCCAAAATATAAACATATGAAAAAGCCTTAAATTGGAAAACATTTTAAAATGTGGTTATTATATATGGAATGAAAATTAAATAGAAAGGAAAACAATGTTATTTACCTCTTAAAGGAGTATGTTCTTATCAAATTTGTTTTACAAGTGAAGTGAGATAAGAAAAAGAAAATGTTAAGACCAACCAAGTTAGTGGATAGGTCAACTCCTATTACAATGACCTTGAGCAGATGTTTAAGTCTTTTCATCAAATCAGAATTTTTTCTTACAAGATAGGTGGGCCCTTGAGTGGCTTGGAAACATTTTTGTCATGCAGAGGTTTTCACTTCCTAGCAGCCGTGCTGGAGTATTCATCCCCAGTATCTTAGAGATTGCAGAAAAATAAATTCAAATCCCAGACCTGCCAGGATATGTAGACTCAGCCAAGATTCAGCAAAGTCTACTGAACCTTTACTTCCTGAATCTTTGTTCCTAGGTGAGAATTACAAATCCAAAGTCCTAAAAAATGCTCACATAACAAGTTTGGCTGGCTGAACTTATTTTTACTGTATTTATTAAGACAGGAAAGTGACCCAAATAAGATTTCCAACTATGTGGCTGAAAGTGACCCAAATAAGATTTCCAACTATGTGGCTTAAAGTAAAATACTTAGGTTTTAACCCCAGATTAATTAAAAATCAACCAGGATATTTTTGTAAAGTTTTGTTGGTACTGGAATTCTTTGAGTTGGCCTCAATTTCTTAGAATTTTACCACTGCCATTAGGATATATTTCTATAAAGATACCCATTACCTGCTGGGTGTGGTGGTGCATACCTATAATCCTACCTATGTAGGAAGCTGAGGCAGGAGGATTACAAGTTTGAGGCCAGTCTGGGCAATCTAGTGAGGCCCTGTTGAGAGACCCATTAACTGAATCTGATTCACAAGGGGCTATTCCCTGACTTGTTACTCTTCAAAGTAGATGATTTACACTCTCTTTCTCCTGGTTCATTAGTATGTGCACAATTCTTGTTAAAGCAAAGGCAATCTTCTAAGCAAATTGTCTTAAAGCCAGATGTTCAGTTGAGGAGTTACAAATTCATAACAAGGCAAAAGAATAAGTAAGGATGGAAAAGAGACTGATGCCCAAGCCCCATTGGCTAGGGAGCTTCCAGAGATGGAGTAACTATATGTTTACCTAAAACAGCATATGTTCTAAAGTAAGTCTTATTCCTCTGCTGATGGACCTGAATATTGTTTCTAGATAAAAATAACAGATCAGGCACGCTAAAAATGGATTTGGTGATGTTAAAGATTTTTAGATTCAACTTTATCTAAGAAGAACAAAAACTGCCTTTCTAGGACTTAGGGAGTCTTTTCAGTGAGCTGAAACAATTACTAAAATGTGAATTATGTAGTTTGTCTCAAAGGTCTGAAAAGATATGGATTAGTACAGTATTAAAATATTAGCTCGCTGTCACAAGTGGTGGGTGTGATCACTCACCACAGTCTGACAAATTCAGAAGATGCGCCAGGGAAGCAAAGCTAAGAAGAGTATATTGTTTTAACTTCATTTCAGAGGAACCCTGTCCCGGAAGGTGGGAAGACCCAACATATAAAACTCTCAGCATAGTAGATGGCACTTAATATATACTGAGTAAATAGTAGCAGCAGCCAGGGCTCAAGGAAATAGTGGGGGCAGTGGCATAGTTGCATAAGGACACAGTACAACAGCAGAAAACCCAGGTGGGATGTCATGGATATTTCTGGAAAACAGAAGCAGCTCTCTGGGTAGAAGAACAGCAAACAGTTTTAGGAATCTTCATGGGCAGTGAGGCAGGCAGGTACCTAGAAAGCTGGCTATAACCATCTAGCTCCAAATGTCCTGCACCTAATAGGTTACTATTATAGTAGCATAAAAAAGGTAAAGGTAAATTCCATGGAAGAGCACATTTCTTTCCTTGTGTGATTCAACTTTAGTGTTTAAATGCCCTGATTAAGTTTGGATAATGTTATTAGTATCTCAGAGACTATTCTAATGACAAGGAGAGTTTGGAGGAAAACATGATTAGCAAGCTCTGACTTTGAATTTTTACTACCAAATAAATAATAGTGAATTTAGAAAAGCAAATTTATTCCTTATACTATTCCCTACTTTTTACTAGGTAAGAGTAGAAACCACAGTACTATCCAATTACATCTCTTCCTTCTTAGTTTCCATTTGTTCAACTTTTCCAGAGACTTGAAAAAAAAATGTCCAAGTTACAAAAAGCAGGGTCTTTAAAGGACTTCCTATAAACAACAAAATCACCGTCATAAGGTCCAAATTTTCAAATTTCACTGATGTTTTGACTTAAAACTTAAGATTCTTGTTAATGGCCCAATGAAGACTCAAACTGCAGGCTGTATCCATGGGACAGTCAACAATGTGTGCATTTAAAGGGCAACTGTTACTTCAGTGCCTATGTTTTCTAAAGGTTTTATTTTATTTATTTTTAAAGGTTTTATTTTGAAGCTGTGGTCTTCAGAGAACGAGTGACTGACAGCTGGTGTGATTCACTGAGGTGGTGGCTACTCAAAGTGAAGGCCGCAAAGTGGTAAACATGAGCCTTGGGCCTTGAAATGTTTCTGATTTACAAAATATTTTCAGATGAGTCACCTAAGCTCCTGGCATGTGCATCTGACAGAAGTAGACCAGCCTATATACAAGGAGGGAAGAAAATTTATTTCTTGAGATCAATGTCCCTATTTTGAGGAAAACATTTCTACAATTTTAATTCTGCTTTTTATTTGTTTTAGAAAGATTCACTAAACTGGGCCTCTAGAGTGAGGAATAAGCTGTTTACCTAGTAGCCATTTCCCAGGAGTAGGAATTATCTATTGAATTATACAGGTCAAAGTTATTGAAGTGTGTGCATGAGTAACTCAACAATTATACCTAGAACTCTAGAAAATAGGCAAATGGCAGTAAATATTTGGTTGAAAAGAACCAAGACAGGTCCAGTGCTAAGAATGAGTGGTCATGAGGCTACATGAAACTGTTCTAGGATGGGAGACGGTTTTCAAGCTCCGGGAGCTCATTTCCCACTTCTACAACTTTTAGGAACATGACAAAATCTCCCTCCCTCCTATCTCCCAGCTCCTCTACTTATGAATGTCTGCGCATTTACTATTCATGTTTCATTGTGTAACTTAAGGCCTAGTTCTTACTAAAAAAGCAGATATTACTCTAGGCTTGGGGGTACCTTTACCCAGCTGTCCATAACTGAATAAAGAAGGTTCCATAGGAAGAGTAGTCCAGTCATGAGAGAAATTGAAGTCAAAAGCAGGAGAGAATTAGAGGGCCAGTCAAGTTGGAAACAGGCATGGACCAAGGTGGAGGAAGCCATATAATGCCCAATTTGCCTGCTTAACCTCCCCTGGGAGGTTAAGTGTGGGTGCTTGGAATAGGCTGAATTAGGTTCCCAAATCAGGAGGGGTGGGAGGAGTTCAAATGCAACTTACAGAAGTGGCAGTGGATTTTTCTGTCTATCATCAAACACTTGTAGAAGTTGCATATCTGTTGGCGAGGACACAACTGTAAAAGCATGTGGGCACACACAAACATCTAATGCGTGTCAAATCACTTACTTGTTTTGAAGCGTAGACTCAGAAGAAACATCAGAGAGCATTGTTTTTTTTTTTTCCACTGACACATGGCGATAATATATAGAAGTGACATAACCAAGGTCACATCACTAATTAAAGCATGTTTTAAAGGTACTAAATAATATGGTCACATCCTTCCTTTCTTCATTTCCTGAGTATTATTCTCACAGTAGATATTATCTTGCAGGTGAAAGGGCTAAATGCTGAGCACCCAACATCCTCTCTGCTTTCTTACTACCATGACATACATACGTCAAGCTGTTTCTTTCACTTGAAACCCCTCCCTTCCAGTCTCTCATGGTTAAAATTCTACCCGTTCTCCAAGGGCTTATGCAAATGCTGCCTTTTTCAAAAAGCCTACCCTGGCTGCTCCCTCTTTATTTCCTTTCTGTTATGGGGTGAATGTGCCCCACCAAAATTCATATGTTGAAAGCCTTACCTCCAGTGTATTTGGAGTAAGAAGTAATTAAGGTTAATTGAGGTCATAAGGATGGGGCCATAATCCAATAGGATTAGTGTCCTTAGACACTGAGAGCTGTGCTTTAGTCTCTGGGGCACTCCCTCTCTTTCCTCTGTGCATGTTACTGAGGGGAGGCATAAGGGACAGCCAGAAAGGAAGCCCACACCAGAAACAGAAATGGCTAGAACCCTGACTTTGGACTTTTAACTTTTAGAACTGTGAGAAAATAAACATGTTGTTTTAGCCACCCAGTCTATGGTATTTTGTTATGGCAGCCCAAGCTGACACTATCTTACATAGAGTTTTGTTTATATTTCTCTAACAATTATTACATTCTGTTTTGAATTGTATTTAGGATTGTTTTTGTGCAAGCATGTGCTGAAATGTGATGTTAGAATCCTTTTTAGGATTATACAAGATAGAATAGCATTTAACAGATTTTAGTTGCTAATGTGGGAAAATATAATAATGGGTATTAGTATTTGTATTACAATAGAAATGATCAAGGTACAGGTGTTATTTTTTATAAGTAATACTCTACTATTTTATAAAAAATGTTTTGTGTGAAACCAGTTTCTATATTGTTTCTAGTTTTTCATCATCACTAAGAGATGATAATAAATATTAAAATGCCAAAAATTTATTAGATTTATAAACTAAATGCTAAACTATTCATCAATTTAACATAAATAAGTTTTTTTGGGGGGTATTGGGGATTGAACTCAGGGGCATTCTACGCCTGAACTATATTCCTAGCCCTATTTTTTTTTTTTTGCGGTACCGGGGATTGAACCCAGGGGGGTTCTACCTCCGTGCTACACCCCCGGCCCTATTTTTTCCTTTATTTTGAAACCGGGTCTCACGAAGTTGTGGAGGGCCTCACTAAGGAGAGAGAGAGAGAGAGTTGAGGCTGGCCGCGAACCCGGATCCTCTGGTCTCCGCCTCCCAAAGTACTGGGATTACAAGCGTGCGCCACCATGCCCGGCCTATTTTATTTTTTATTTTTGAAGCAGGGTCTCACTAAGTTGTGGAGGGCCTTGCTAAGTTGCTCAGGCTGGCCATGAACCTGTGATCCTCCTGGCTAAGACTCCCAAGTACTGGGATTAAAGTGTGCACCATCATGCCCAACTTAACATAAATAATTTTTAAAAACTGTATACATATAGTCTCTCTCCTAATATCTTTTGAATGCAGAGACCATGTCTTATATATCTCAACATCAACTAAAAAACACTTGCCTAAAGTAGCTTAAATATTGATTTGGAGGTATAATGTCTCATGATCAAGTAGACTGATATCCTAATAGGAAGTGTCAGGTGCCCTGCTACAAAATTCTACCCTTTTTTTTTTTTTTACATTTTTAACAATGGCTTAGATTGCAAGAAGTCCGATTTTCAAATTTAGGTGAAGTAACAGGAAGTTTTTTTTTAATTTAAAAAAAAGTTGGCCGGGCGTGGTGGTGCACGCTTGTAATCCCAGTACTTGGGAAGCTGAGACAGGAGGATTGCAGGTTTGAGGACAGCCTCAGCAAGTAGTGAGACTCTCATCAACCTAGTGAGACCCTGTTCCAAAATAAGAATAAAAAACAGGGCTGGGGGTGTAGCTTGGAGGTAGAATGCCCATAGGTTCAATCCCCAGAAACACACACACACACACACACACACAC
>PVJS01054296.1:0-13009 GCA_004027185.1 Glis glis
TCTGATATACAATCCTGAAGCTTATCTTTTTCCCACGCTAATTTTTCAAGTGATGCCAGGAGTAACCAGCCGACATCAGTATATTCCTTAATTTTTATAAAATGGTCAAAAATATGAAAGATAGAATCACTAAACTCTTTGCTCTTCACAAGAGGAGAGTTAGGGTAATCAAAAGGGTCCACCTTTTGTATAATTTTAAATAGTTCACACCACGGAGACTCACTATTTCCCTTACTAATTGAAGGACGGCCTTCACTTACTTTAGGCTTAATCAAATTGAAGAGCCAGCTCCAGAAACCAAAAAACCAACCAAAAAAAAAACACATTCTTGTGAATTCTGTTACTCTGTACCCCACTCCGGTACCAATTTCTGTATTAGTCAGGGTTCAACAGATCAACAGAATATCGACAGAATTCTCAGAATGAAGGGGGAAAAAAAAGGATTTATTAGATTAGCTCACAATGCAGTCCTGAATTTCGACCACACGTGAAAAGTCAGAGGAATCAGCAGCTGGTCGGGTGGTCCAAGAGCCGGAGCCCCACGATTGAGGCAACCACCAATTCAGACCAGTCCAAAATGTGAAGACCAGGAAGCTCCTTGGAGAAAACGACGGCAAAGCTTCAGTTCAAAGTCCAGTCCAAGATGTGGAGACAAGGAAGCTCCTCGGAGAAACAATGGCGAAGTTTCAGTTCGAAGGCTGGAGGCCGAGGATCCAGACGAGAGCAGAAGATCAAGAAGCTCCTCAAGGAAACGGCAAAATAGCAGACTGACGATCTCAAACGAGAGCAGATGCGTTCTCTTCAGGAAGAGTAGCGGCTCCTTCTAAGCGGCTTTCTCCTTCTTTTATCTAAGTCCTGCACCTATTAGAACCCTGCTACCCACATTCAGGGCAGGACTTCCGGTTCAATCCACTGTTACACAACCAAAGTCATATGATCTGGGGTGAGTCAAGTTGACAAACCAGACCAACTATTGCACATGAGATCCATTTCTCCCCTTTTTCTTCTCTCTAGCTGTTATGTATGAGAGAAAGCATACAACCCTTGACTTCCTCTGGCTTATTTTGCTTAACATGATGTTCCCCAGTTCCATCTATTTCCTGCAAATGATCTAATTTTGTTTTTCTTTATGACTGAATAAAATTCCACTGTGTATATATATTAAATTTTCTTTATCCATTCATCCCTTGACTGACATCAAGGTGGGTTTTATAACTTGGCTATTGTGAGTTGTGCTGCTATAAACATGTATGTATTCATTGCTATAGTATGCTGATTTTAGTTCTTTTAGGTAAATACCAAAGAAGTGGTATAGCTGGATCATATGGTGGTTCTATTTATGGTCTTTTAAGGAATCTTCATACTGATTTTCCATAGAGGTCGTACTGATTTTCATTCCCATCAATAGCGTATGAGTGCCTTTCACCCCACATCCTCACCAGCATTTATTGTTTGTATTCTTGATGATTGCCATTCTAACTGTATTGAGATGAAATCTCAGTGTAGTTTTTATATGCATTTCCCTGATGGCTGAAGATATTGAACATGTTAAAAAATATAATTGTTAGTCACTTGTACTTCTTTTTAGAAATGTCTTAGTTCATTTGCCCATTTAGCAAATGGATTATTTTATTTTATTTGGTGCTTTTTTTTTAGTTCTTTACATATTCTGGTTAATAATCCTCTGTTGGAAGACTAGTCAGCAAAGAATTTTGTTCTCATTTTGTAGGTTCTGTCTTTGTGCTATTAACTTGGCTGTGAAAAGCTTTTTAATTTGATGCCATCCGATTTGTTAATTAATTGATATTATTTCCTGAGCATTAGGAATTTTATTGAGGAGGTGATTGACTGTACCTATCAGTTGGAGTGTTTCCCCTATGTTCTCTCCTAGCAGGTAGAAAGTATCTGGTCTTATTTCAATGTCTCTGATTCATTTCAAATTTACTTTTGTTCAGGGTGATAGCTAGGGATCTAGTTTCAGTCTTTTACATATGTATATATACTTTTCCTAGCACCATTTGTTAAAGAGGTTGACTTTTCTCCAACATAAGTTTTTAGCACTTTTGTCAAGAATCAGATGACTGTAGCTATGTGGTTTAATCTCTGTGTCTTTTAGTCGATTTCATTGGTCTACATGCCTATTTATATGCCAGTACCAATCTGTTTTTATTAGTATAACTCTATAGTATAATTTGAATTTGGATATTTTGATGTTTCCAGCTTTACTCTTTCTGCTCAGAATTTCTATGGCTATTATGGGTCTTCTGTTCTTCTGTATAAATTTCAACATTGTTTTTCTAGTTCTGAGAAAAATATTATTGGTGTTTTGATAGAGACTGCATTAAATCTGTAAATCACTTTTGGTAGTATAGCCATTTTAATGATATTAATTCTGCCTGTCTGTTAACATGGGAGGCCTTTCCATCGTCTAGTGTCTTCTTCAATTTCTTTTTTCTGTGTTCTGTAATTTTCCTTGTAGAGGTTTCTCACCTCCTTGGTTAGATTTATTCCTAAATATTTTTTGAAGCTATCATGAATGTATCCATTTCTTCTTGATTTTGCAATCTATTGGAATATAATTTTTCAAAATAGCCCCCAGTGATCCTCTGAATTTCAGTGGTATCTGATGTAATATCTCCATTTCTAGTTTTATTAATTTGAGTATTCTCTCTTTCCTTCGGTTAGTTTGGCTAAGAGTTTATCAATAGTGTCTATCTTTTCAAAGAACCAACTCTTTGTTTCATTGATCCTTTTAATTGTTTTTTTATGCTCTATTTCATTAATTGTGCCTTTCATCTTTATTATTTCTTTTCTCCTACTGGTTTTGGGAATGGTCTGTTCTTGTTTTTCTATGACCTTGAGCTACGTTATTTCATTGTTTATTTCAGAGCTTTCTATTTTTTTTTTATGTAGGAAACTCATAGATATAAACATTCCTATTAGAACTGCCTTTCCCTGTGTTCCAGAGATTTTGGTATGTTATATTTCTATTCTCATTTGATTCTAAGAATTTTTAAATTTCTCCTTGATTTCTTTGATTACCCACTCATCATTCAAAAGTGTTTTGTTCAATATGCATATGGTTGTATAGCTTCTGTAGTTTTTCTTGCTGTTGATTTTTAATTTCATTCCATTGTGATCTGACAGGATGCAAGAAAATACTGCAACTTTTTTTTTATATTTGTTAAAACTTGCTTTGTGGCCTAAAATATCTGTTTTGGAGAAAGTTCCATGAATAGCTGAAAAGAAAGTATATTCAGCTGTTGTTGGATGAAATAGTCTATAGATGTCTGTTAAGCCCATTTGATTTATAGTATGATTTAACTTTGTAATATCTGTTAATTTTATGTCTGGGTTACCTATTAGTGGGGGAGATGTATTGAAATCACCCAGTATTATTGTATTGGTACCTATCTGAGCCTTTGTGTTGAGTAGTGTTTGTTTTATGTAGTTAGGTATACTGATGATTAGTGTTTAAATATTTACTATCATCCTATATTCTTGTTGGATTACTTCCTTTATCAATATGTAGTGACTTTTTTGTTTCTTTTAACAAATTCTGGCTCCAAGTCTGTTTTGTCTGATATGCAAGTAGCTACTCTTACTTGTTTTGGGGTATATTTGCATGAAATATGATTTTTAATTCTTTTACTTCCAGCCTGTGGATGTCTTTGCCTTTGAGAGAGCTATCTCTCTCATTCTCTCTTTTTCTTTCCACTGAGCTATATCCCCAGCCCTTTTTATTTTTGGTTTTGAGACAGTCTCACTAAGTTGCCCAGACTGGCCTCAAACTTTCAGTCCTCCTCTCTCATCCTCTTGAGTAGCTAGGATTACAGGCATGCACCATTGTGCCCAGCTGAGGTGTATTCCTTTCAGGTAACTTATAATTGGGTCTTGTTTTTAACCTAATCTGCCAGTCTGTCTTTTACTTGGAGAAATGAGTCCATTTACATTCAGTGTTGTTTATAGAGATGTATGTATTCCTTCCTATCATTTTGATAATGTCCAATGTTTGCTTTGATCATAATTCTCGTTTATTTAGCTATTCTTCTAGTGAGATTTATTCTTTCCTGAGATATCTTGCTCTTCTTCTTCCTCCTCCTCCTCCTCCTCCTCCTCCTCCTCCTCCTCCTTGTAGGATTTCTTAAAGTATCTTCTTCAATGCTGGCTTATTAGTTGTGAATTCCTTTAGTTTATGCTTATCTTGGAAGTTTTGTATTTCTTCCTCAATTTTGAAGGATGGATATGGCAATCTTGATTGGCAGTCATTTTCTTTCAGGGCTTTAAAAAATCATTCCAACTTATTCTTGACTTTAGAGGTTTCTGCTGAGAAATCTGATGTTATTTTGATTAGTCTTCCTCCATATGTGACTTGGCATCTCTCTTAGCTTTTTTTTCTTGTTTTTTTTTTTTTTTTTTGGTGGTACTGGGAATTGAACCCAGGAACATTCTATCTCCAAGCTACACTCTTTTTATTTCTTGTTTTGAAACAGGGTCTCACTAGGTTGCTAAGAGTCTCACTATGTTACTGAGGCTGTCCTTGAACCTGCAATCCTCCTGTCTCAGACTCCCAAATTCTTAGCTTCTAAAATTATTTCGTTGTTCAGTATTTTTACCATTTTATTTATAATGTCTCATGGTGAGGTTTATTTTTGTCTTGTCTATTTGGGGTTCTAAATACCTTTAGTATCTGGATGTCTATCTCATTTCCAAGGTTTGGAAAATTTTCTGCAATTATTCCACTGAATAGATCATTTATACCAGTCTCCTGTACCTCTGCTCCTTCCTCAATGCTTATTACCCTTAAGTTTGGTCTTGTGTTTTTTTCCCCCAGTACTAGGGATTGAATCCAAGGCCTCATGCATGCTAGGCAAGTGCTCTGCTAGTGAGCTATATCCCCATCTCTTTTTATTTTTAAATTTGAGACAGGGTCTCCCTGAGTTACTGAGGCTCACCTCCAACTTGTGATCCTCTTTCCTCAGTCTCCTGAGTAACTTGGATTACAGGTGTTTGCCACCATACTTAACAAGTTTTGCCTTTTAATGTTCTAGAGTTCTTGTATATTCTGATAATAGTTTCTTATTTTTTTTTTTTTTGTGGTACTGGGGATTGAACCCAGGGGCGTTCTACCTCCGCGCCACACCCCTGGCCCTATTTTTTTTTATACTTTATTTTGAAACCGGGTCTCACGAAGTTGCAGAGGGCCTCACTAAGTAGAGAGAGAGAGAGAGAGAGAGAGAGACAGATAGAGAGAGAGAGAGAGCTGAGGCTGGCCGTGAACCCAGATCCTCCGGTCTCCACCTCCCAAAGTACTGGGATTACAAGCGTGCGCCACCACGCCCGGCTTAGTTTCTTATTTTTTTTAAAAGTTAATACTGTCTGAATGTTCATGGCTCGCTACCTTATCTTCAAGGTCCGAGATTCTGTCTTCTACTTTAATCTATTGGAGAGAGTTTTGACTGAAATTTTTATTTGATTTATTGAGTCTTTTTCCAAAGACAATATCTGTTTGGTTCTTTTTCAGAACCTCTATCTCTTTATTGAAACACTCATTCATATCCCTTATTTCTCTGTTTGTTCCTTAGATCTTTTAATTCATTGGTCATTTTAACAATCCTTTTTTTTAATTCTTTTTCTGGGATTTTGTCCACTTTGATATCTGTGAATTCAGTTACTGGGAAGTTATAATCTTTTGTAGGCATCTTGTTTGCTTGTTTCTTCATTTTTTCACATCTGTTATAATGGATTATTCCTTTATTATGTGAGAGTCTTTTAGTGAGCATCTGTTTCTTTACAATTTACTTTGAGCAAAACATCAAATCAATGTAATCAAGGTTCTAAGTTGAACTGGTAGTTCAACTACCAGTACCACCTTGAAAGGAGAGAGTAATTGCCAGTAACGTAGTAACTTATTAGGAAACCAATTATCTACATATCTCAAGAAACTTATTAATGGCCTCTACAGTTCTGTTAGCCATGAGAAAAATGGGTGAGATATAGTATATGATAAAAAGTTAAGTATTAGTGATAGTATATTTAATACTAAATTGTATTGGACGGAAGGGGAAAAATAAGGAAAAGAGAGAAAAAATGGTGAAGAAGGGAGACAGAAGATAAAATTAGGAGAGAAAGCATGATTAAGGAGAAGGGAATAGAGATGAGAAAGAAGGAATGAGGTATCAAGAGAGGACCCCTTTAATTGACAAAATATGTAAAATTATATTGAACTATGAAAAAACAAATGAGGGAAGACACTACAAAACACTTTTCACAAGAGCTAATGTAACAACAACCATAAAAGATAAGATTTTCCCCTTGCTAAGATTTAAAAAATGCAGATCCTTTTTTTCTAGGGTTTCAATTTTAGAACCTCCCTGCTATGAGGATATTTGTGGAACACAGTTGTACTATTTGTGCTTGGTTTTGACTTAAGCCAGCCACACTTTTTAGGGGAATCTATATGCTGAGCTCTGCCCTTCCATGCCTGCCAGCATGCACTGGGGAGTCATTGTCTGTTTCACAGCAGAATTTACCCTCAATACGGCTGGGTTGGGATTGGAGTATAATTCTGGCAGGAGCTTCTGGCCAGCCCTCTCACTCTGGGAGCCGGTGGACCAATCTGGATTGTGCTGGACCCTGTTCAGACAGCCTCAGTCTGTGTGTGGGGGAAGTGTGTGGGAAGGGCCCAGGTAATATCAGCAGATCCTCCAGACACTTCTGTGTGAGTGGGGGGTGCCCAGGCCCACAGGAGGATGCTGTGAGTAGCAGCTTTCCACCCAACCCTCACCAGATACATTTACACTCCCCGTTGGCCTTGTTCCTTATTACAGAATTCAGACTGCCAACTTCAGAGGAAAGGGCCCTTTGCTCTTTTCTGCACCGTACACTTGTAGACCTGCAGCCATAGCTCTGGTTGCTGCTCAGAGCTTCCCCTAAGTCCACATTACACCCCTGTGCCTAGACTGACTCATGCCTTAGGCATCCACTGATCCTTCGAAAAGCAAAGCCTGAGTGGCCACTGGTCTTGGATACATAAAAAGAAACAGACCAAGAACAAGACAAATAAATGGAAAAAATAATAGAAAGGAAAAAAAAAAAGAAAAGAAAACTTCAGGGATTTCTAATCTCCCCCTCAGAAAGTCCAATCAAAGAGTCTTTTTTTTTTTTTTGGTACTGGGGATTGAACCCAGGGGCGTTTTACCTCCGAGCTACACCCCCGGCCCTATTTTTTATACTTTATTTTGAAGCAGGGTCTCACTAAGTTGTGGAGGGCCTCACTAAGTAGCTGAGGCTGGCCGTGAACCTGCAATCCTCCTGTCTCAGCCTCCCAAGTACTGGGATTACAAGTGTGCGCCATCACGCCCGGCTCTCAAAGAGTCTTTAATATGAACCCAATTCCCCACTTTCACCAAATCCCCTGGGAAGTGCCGGAACCCTCTCCACTACTGGCTCACTCCCCAGATCAAAGCATCTTTCCTGCTCAGATTGTGAATTTGCTGGGTAGCGGAGCTGACCTTTCTCAGATTTGTTGAGAAACTTTCTTTAGGGCAGTTGGAGGGGAGCTTCCCCTCACCTGCTGAGTCACCAAGTGCCCAGGCCTGTTGCAGTGTATTCCTTTTATTAATTCTCTTTTTCTTCTAAAAACTGGTGTTTCTGGTCTCTATCTGCTGCCAGCTCCCTGAGTTGCCTTCTGATTCTTCCCTTCTCATCATGCCACTGCGTAGCTTTCATTTTAATTTAATCTTAGAGAGCAGTTACTATATGGTGGGTTCCTCTAGTAATTTTCAGTTTGTCTTTTTAAAACCATTTATTTCAGCCAGATGTGTGGCTCATGCTTGGAATCACAGTACTTGGGAGGTTGAGACAGGAGGATCACAAGGTTCGAGGACAGCCTCAGCAAATAGTGAGAGTTTCATCAACCTAGAGAGACCCTGTTTCAAAATAAACAAATAGGGCTGGGGGTGTAGCTCGGAGGTAGAACGCCCCTGGGTTCAATCCCCAGTGCCACAAAAACAAAACAAACAAACAAAAACACATTTATTTCGTCTAGGAGAAAGGTGCCTTCTCTTTATGGAGCTGTGTTAGGTCATTTTGGTTTTAAGAACAAAGCCTTACTCCACCCAGCTAAAGAAAAAAAAAAGCTTCTCGTGTGAACTAGAACTGGAAAGTGTTTGGATCTCTTAAAGCTCTAGGAATTATTTCTCTCTTAGTCCCTGTTTTTCAGGTCATATAAAATCTAATAGATGGATCATTATTAATATTTGTGGAATAAACAAATGAATGGCTTTTCTCTCTTATTACCTCTGCTTCTCTCTCCATTATCCCTTCATTATCTCTCTTCATTATTTTCTTGTTATTCACCAGTCTGGCTCTGTTTCTAGGATGAATTCTGGAGAGAGAAAATCTGACTGATTTAACAAATTGTTATTGATTCACTATTTGGGCCCATTGCATCAGCCTGTGCAATGACAAAACTATAGACAGTTCATATTTGGGTCAAGTGTCCATCTTGGGCTAATCAGGGACCACCAGTCTGAATCTGCTTTTCTGGTCACAGGGATTGTGTTAACCTAGATCAAGACATTGGGGATGATAGGCATTGGGATAATGTGTCCACTACAGAAATTTTGACTTCAGCTTTAATTGACAGGGAAATGGACTGGGAAAGAATAGAAAAAGAGAAACTAACATCAAGTAGCCATTGATTATAGGGTGCATTATTACATCCTTTATGTATTATTTAACCTCTTAAAAGCACTATATTGTAGGTTAATATTCTAATGTTAAATATAAGAAAAGTTCATCTTAGTGATGTTCTGTAATCCTCTGCAAAGTAAATCATGACTTTGGTGGAATCTGAAAGGTAAACTTAAGTCTCTTTGCTTCTAAATGTTGCATATTGTTAAACCATACTGCTCCAGGAGTGCATTCTCTAATGCCAATAGAGGTGTAATGTAAGACATATGTAATTAAAATTTTTCTAATGGCTACATTTTAAAAGTCTTTAAACTGTTTTGCCTGAAACCAATAAAATTATTATTTTTTTGCAGCATTTAATGGGACTTGAACCCAGGTGTGCTCTACCTCTGAGCTACATCTCCAGCTCTTTTAATTTTTTATTTTGAGACAGGGTCTCACTAAGTTGCCAGGATTGGCCTTGAACTTGTGATCCTCCTGCCTCAGCCTCTCAAGTATCTGGGATTATGAGCATATGCTACCATGTCTGGCTCAGTAAAATTAATTTTAATGTATCTAAAATATTTTAACATGTAATTAGTATAAGTAATTATTAATGAGGTAGTGTACATTCTTTATCTTGCACCAAATGTTTAAAATATAGTGTGTATTTTATACTGACAGCATCTCTCTATTTGGATTAGCCATACTTTAAGTACTTGAAATAGCCACATGTGGCTAGTGGCTATCATATTGGACAGTTTAGTGTAGAGTATTAGTGCGTAGATGGTCATCTAGCTCAGTGGTAGAGTGCTTTTTTAGCATGTGGGGTGCCCTGGGTTTGATCCCTAAAACTGCAAAAAACATTTCTTATTTTTTAGAATATTAGTGTTCATCCAACCATTTATTAGTGATATGATCTGCATTGAGCTTTTCAGCATTTCAGTTACTGAGCCATTAAAACGGAGGATATTAATATGTTAAACACTTGCACTGTAGGATGCTGTATTAGGTGATTTATACAGGGTCAAGTTCAAAGATACAAAATGGCTTTCTGGGAATTCACTCTGGTGAATACTTATAATTGAATTCTAGCTCATTATTAGTGCAGCTGGTTCTTCTAATGACATTTTGTCACTATATGTAAGGTAATATATAAGCTCATGCTCTGAGTTGCTTTAAAGACACATATTTAACATTTTTGACAGTTTCTATAAGAGAGAAAAAGGTTTGGACCTTGAGTGCTTTTCTGTGTGTAAGTTTGGATGTGTGCCAAACAGTTAGAAGACTGTTATGTATATGTGTTGATTCTTCTAGTATTGACTAATTTGCTAAATTAACTTATGGATATACAATGGTGTCTCATATTTTATCATTTTTTGTCAGGTCCAATTAATGCTAATGATTATAAGTGAGGAATAGTTAGTGAACAGACATATTAACCTAGGCATACTCTTTTATTTGCTAACTTTTTTTTTGTGGTACTAGGGATTGAACCCAGGGGCATTCTACCTCTGAGCTAAACCCCCAGCCCTATTTTTTATTCTTTATTTTTGAAACAGGGTCTCAATAAGTTGCAGAGGGCCTCACAAGTAGCTGAGGCTGGTCACGAACCTGTGGTCCTCCTGTCTCAGCCTCCAAAGTACTGGGATTACAAGCATGTGCCACCACATCCGGCTATATGCTAACTTTTGATGGACATTTGCTGAGGAACTTTTTTGATGCTATATATAGTATATACCATATATTATGATATATACATACATTATGTTTCTCACAGTGAGATATAAAAAATAGGTTTGAGTGTGAGGATAGTGAAAAGGATAAAAATAGTAAGAAAATTAATAAGAGCATAATAGAAAATGCTATTTATATTTGTCTTTGCATATTTGTTTAAAAGTACTTACAGAGCCAGAAGTGGTGGCTCACACCTGTAATCTCAGTACTTGGGAGGCTGAGACAGGAGGATTGCAGGTTCAAAGTCAACTTCTGCAACTTAACAAGACCTTATTTCTTTTTCTTTCTTTCTTTTTTTTGTGGTACTGGTATTGAAGCCAGGGGCATTCTACCCCCAAGCTACACCCTCGTCCCTATTTTATTATTTTATTTTAAAACAGGGTCTTGCCGGGCGTGGTGGCGCACGCTTGTAATCCCAGTACTTTGGGAGGCGGAGACCGGAGGATCCGGGTTTGCGACCAGCCTCAGCTCTCTCTCTCTCTCTCTCTCTCTCTCTCTCAGTGAGGCCCTCCGCAACTTCGTGAGACCTGGTTTCAAAATAAAGTATAAAAAATAGGGCCGGGGGTGTTGCGGGGAGGTAGAACGCCCCTGGGTTCAATCCCCGGTACCCCCCCCAAAAAAAACAGGGTCTTGCCAGATTGATGATAGTATTACTACTTGCTGAGGCTGTCCTCGAACCTGCGATCCTCCTGTAGTACTGGGCCTCCCAAGTACTGGGATTACAGGCATGTGCTACCATGCCTGGCTACAAGATCCTGTTTCTAAATAAAAAATAAAATTAGGGCTGGTGGTGTAACTCAGAGGTAGCATATTCCTGGGTTCAATCCCCAGTACCACTAAAAAAAAAAAAAAAAAAAGTAAAGAAAAAAGAAAAAAAAATCACACACAATTTACAGAATTCTTACCAGTGTTCCAGAAACTCTGGTTGCTTATATTCTGATAAAAAAATAATAGAGTCCTTTCCATTGTAGAGCTTACATCTTTGTAAGCTTACATCTTTTAATACACCCCCCCCCAGTTTACAGACTATCTTTTTACTGTATTTAACAGTGTCTTTGGAAGAGCAAGGGTTCTTTATTTTGATGAAGTCCTATTTATCAAAAAAAATTTTATGAATGATGCTTTTGGTGTCCTATCTTTGCCTAAACCAGTATTATAGTTTTTTCCAGTAATTCCTCTAAAATTTATATTTAACAATTTTATTTACAGTTTGGTCTATGATTAATTTTGAGTTAAATTTTATGTAAGGTGTTAGGCATGGTTTGAGGTTCTTTTTTGTATGTTTTTGGTGTGTGTGTGTGTGTGTGTGTGTGTGTGTGTGTGTGTTGGTTAGAGATGTCCATTTGTTCTGATACCTCTTACAGATTGTCACATCTCCCTTGAATTGCTCTTGTACCTTTGTCAAAAATCAATTGATCATTTTTATATGGATCTGTTTTTGGACTCTGTTCATACATTGAAAATTACATGAGTTTTGGACTCTCTGTTTATACTTTGAAAACTATGTGAGATAATGCTGTAGTTTTTGCTCTATCAAGCATATTTTAAAGAACTCAAGATAGAGGAATAGTGTATTATATATTCCTGGAAATTTACAATTTCTATTGTTCTTCCTTCCGTTCTGATGTTGCATGTTTTCTTCTGGTATCATCTCCTTCTCTCCAAACGAAGAAATTCCTTTCAGCTATTCTTTTAGAAAAATAGGTTGTTAATGGATTCGCCTAGATTTTCTTCATATAAGAATGTATTTATTTCATTTTTATTTTATATCTCACTGGACATAGAATTCTGGTTTGATGGTTCTTTCCTTTCTCCCTCAACTCCCCTTCCTTCCCCTCCTCTTTTCTTTTCTTTTTTTTTTTCATATTGGGAATTCAGGCATGCTAGGCCAGCACTCAACCACTGAGTTGCTTCCATAGCCCTTTTAATTTTTATTTTGAGATAAAGTCCAAGTTTCCCAGCTGGCCTTTAACTTGCTTTCCTCCTGCCTCAGTTTCCCATGTAGCTGGGATTATAGGTGTGTGCCACCATGTCCAGTTTGACAGTTCTTTTCTTTCAGTGCTTTAAAAATCTGTGCCATTTTCTTCTGGCCTCTATTATTTCTGAGGAGAGATCCTCAGTCTCTGAAGTCATTGTTTCCCTATAAGCAATGCTTCATTTTTCTTGGGCTACTTTTAATATTTTTTATTTTTCATTTTTGGGAGTTTATCATGTTAGACTAGATATAGATATTTTAGGTTTATTCTTTTGGGGGTTCACTGAGCTTTTTGAATTTCTGGATGTATGTATTTGACTAATTTGGAAAGTTTTCAGCCATTTTTCCCTAATATTTTTTCTTTACTACTCTCTCTCCTCTAAGAATAGTAAACATTTTGCTGTTGTTCTACAGATCTTGAGACTTATTTATTTTAAATATTTTTCCTCTCCATTCTTCAGATTGAATGATTCATATTGATCTATCATCAAGTTTCCCTACACTTTCACCTGTTGTCTTTATTTTGCTATAGAACTCATTCAGTGAGTTTTTAAATTTTGGATATTATAGTTCTAAATTTTTTTTTTTTTTTTTTAATTTTTTTATTTATTTATTTTTTTT
>PVJS01054297.1:0-13009 GCA_004027185.1 Glis glis
AAAAAAAAAAAAAAAAAAAAAAAAAAAGGGCTGGGGTTGTAATTTGGAGGGAGAATGCCCCTGGGTTCAATTCAGAAGAAATAAAAAAGATATGATTGGCTGCCACAGCTTCTGATGAAACATCCACAATCATTTGAATAATTTTTTTCAGGTATATAAAGTGCTATTTTCCTCTGGATGCTTTCAAATTTTTCTCTTTATCTTTGGTTCTGAGAACTTTGACAATAATGTGCCTAGACAGTTTCTATTTATTTCTGACTATGGCGCTTCCTGAATCTGTAAATATATGTGGTGTTTTCTGAAATCAAGTTTGCGAAAATGTCAGCCATCTGTTTCTTTAAATTTTATGCCTTCTTTCCCTTTATTCTCCTCTGGAACTCAACTACATACATTTGAGACATTTTGATATTGTTGCACAAGTTCCTGTGTTCATTTAGAACATTTTTTCTTCTCTTTTCTTTAAATTGGAAAATTTTTATTTGCTCTATTTTCAAGTTCACTGACTCTTCTTCTATTTCTTTTATGCTGTTAAGATCTCCAGTAATTTTTTATTTAGGATACTGTATATTTTAGTTCTAGAATTGCCATTTTGTTGTATTTTATTATCCATATTTTTCTGCTGAGAGTTACTGTTTGTTCTTTTAGGATGAGCATATTCTCCCTCACCTCCATAAGTCGTTATAGTACTTAAAAAATCCTGCTAAAATCTTCATCTACTAAATCCAACATCTGAGATATCTTAAAGTTGGTCTCCATTGATTGGGGCGCCCCCTCCCTTTTTTCTTGCACATAGAATCAGCTTTTCAATATGCCTAGAATTTCTGGGTTCTATGAAGACATTGTGAATAATACATTCTTGTGGCTCTTGATTGTTATGTTCCCCTGGAGAAGACTGAGTCCTTTTATTTGTTTATTTCACTAAGTAATTAACTTAGCAGACCTCAGTGTTTAAACTCTGCCTTCCCTACAGTGGATGGTAGCTGAAGTCTTTTTTAAATACTTCTTGTCTCAACTGGTCTGTTTGGAGTCTTCCCCAACCAAAGATGTCAAGTAAGTGATTAGCTGGACACATGAATTTGAAGCAGGAAAGAGATTTGAACTAAAGATAAGATTGTGAGAAATAAGCATATAGATGGTAGATAAAAACCAGTGGAGTAGGTGAAATCACTCAAGAAGAAAGGAGAGTATACTAGTTTGCTAGGGCTACCATAATACAGTACCACAGAGTGTGTGGCTTAACAATAGAAATTTATTTTGTCACCATTCTGCTCTGAGATCAATGTGTCAACAGGGTTGGTTTCTTTTGAGGACTCTCTCCTTGGCTTGTAGATGGCCGTCTTCTGTGTCCTCACCTGGTCTTCCCTCCATACCCATCTGTATTCAAATTTCTTCATCTTACAAGGACACAAGTCATTTTAGATCAGGGTCTATCCCTAATTATCTTATTTTAACTTAATTAGCTTTTAAAATATCCTATGCCCAAATATAGTCACATTCTGACATTCTGGGGGTTAGGATTTCCATGTGTGAATTTTAGGTTGATGAGAGTCGCACTACTTGCTGAGGTTTTCCTTGAACCTGCAATCCTCCTGTCTCAGTCTCCCAAGTACTGGAATTACAGGTGTGCAACATCACGTCTGGCTCAAACTAAGAAAATTTTTAAAAGATCAAATACATGATCAAATACATGGAAAGATATAGCATGTTCATGGAGGACTCAATATTGTTAATGGATCAATCTTCAAATTGGTCAACAGACTTAGTGCAATCACAATGATATTGTGGTAAGCTTATTTTTGCAGAAATGGGTAATCTAATTTTAAAATACATATGAAAAATGTAAATTTCTAATAAGTCAAGAAAATCTTGAAGGAAAAAAATGTTGGAGGACTTCAAATACTAAATTTCAGGATCTATTATACAGCAACAGAAACATATCCCACCTGCTCGTTTCCCTTGTGCACAACTAAGGTGTGGATACCTGTTCCCCATCTACCAAAGCATCTTTTATGCAGCGAAAGCACATGATAAGAATAACCTAAACTAAATCAAAGAAGACCCAAATTGACTAAATGTATCTTAATGCTAATAACATTTGGTAATGATGTCCAGAGTAGAAAACACAGCTAAAGCATTAAGAAAGTTCTTGATTTCAGAATAAAATTTTTGGCTCTCTGGAAATTGACTTTCAATTCTACTTGCCTTTACCAAATAGGTTTCAAAGTGTATTACTTGGTAATGGTGTTTTTTGTAAAGAAAGGAAGGAAGAAAGCAAAGAAGGGAGTCAGCCAGCAAGCAAGGGAAATAACTCTTAAGCAAATAAGTTGATTTGGGGACTATTGAGTTCAATAAACTTCATGATTTTACTGTTGCAGGGCTTTCCAGAACCTTTAATATGTTGGTGCATTGTAAGTTCTCAAGATGGCAGAGAGTAGACTTTTATGTTTGAAATCCATTACAAAATAACTAGTGTTTGATGGAACAACATACTTTCAGAAATGCTATCTCAGGCCAATGCAAAAATGCTACAAATAAAAACATTTTTTCTAACTCAAGAAAAAAGAGTTAAGCAAGCCTTATTTATATCTTATTGTTTATTTTTTATTTATTTATTTTGTGGTACATTCTACCTCTGAGTTCCACCCCTAGCCCTATTTTTTATTCTTTATTTTGAAACAGGGTCTCACTAAGTTGCAGAGGGCCTCACTAAGTAGCTGAGGCTGGCCGCGAACCTGCGATCCTCCTGTCTCAGCCTCCCAAGTACTGGGATTACAAGCGTGTGCCACCACCCAGCTAAGCCTTATATTTTAAGTGATACAAAGCATCTACTTTTTACCAAAAGAACACAGGTTTGGAAGCCAGGAGATGTGTTCTCTTCTAACTAACTGTTGTGATCCCAGGCAGCATAATTTTAATCTTTTCTAATCTGAATCCTTTCCTACAGCTACAAAAGCAAAAATCCCCTGGTCAGAGCTCTTTGTGGTAGTAGTCAAATATAAATGCATTTGAATAACACAGAATTAAAGAGAATACAAATGTCAAAATGGAAATCCCCAGACTGTCCAGTTAGGAATTCCCTCCAGTTCTCCTGGTTCTTGCTCTGAGTATTGACCTCATTTTGGTGTTGGGCTTGTTCAAGTGTCCCTAAAGGCAGAGTGAGGTTAAGGTACACACTTGCTGGGGCAAAGCCAACAGAGATGGAGCAAATCAGCAATGCCAATGGGGAAGGGTCCACTCTGGGGGCCTTCCCATCTATGGCTGCGATCACTCCAGTGTCCCCTCCTCAATGGGGCTTATGGGAAGAGTTATGAGGAAAAAGAAGTGGGGGTACAGGTGAGGGTCTTTAAAAAGTCAAAATAAAAATCATAATTAATCCGGACGATTAGTTCTGGCAGGGAGGGGGTATCTGGAAAACAAAAAGGCTAAAAAGTTGACATAAATACCTGCTCCAAAACATCTTTCATCATTTCTTCCACATTATCTTATTATAGTGAATTCTAATAATCAGAGATTCACTTAAGCTAAACTGATTTAGAAAAATGGAAACATCTCTAGGAAGGTTAAAGAGCTATTAAATATTCGTTTGGAATGAGAATTCACTCAATTCGGCCACTTTGCTCTCAGTACTTAGTACTTGACAATATCTATTGGAGCAGAAAGAGTAGAAATTGTGATTGGCAGAATTAGAAGGTAAGAGGAGCCTGGGGTGGGGTGGGGGTGCTCCAGTGGTAGTGCTGGGGGGAGTGGGGAACAGGGAAGGTGCTCTTATAGTAACAGAGAAGTGCAAGAATGGAAGGGTAAACAAGAAAGAGGTTAACGAAAGATTATTAAATTCTACATCACTCCTAAGGTGTTCTTCTTCCTTGCTCCTTAGCTTTATGGTTTCCTATTGGAAGATTGCAAGAAATCTGGAGCGAGGATTAGACTACATCGTGGGTGAACTTGTTTATAAGTGAGACCAACAAGCAAAAAAACATCTATCATTATGATGGCCAAATTCCAAAGGACCTCCTAAGATGAGAAATTTGGAGATATAACCTGTTTATGAGCTGGGAGTTTCCCAAAATATTCAGTGAATACATATCTACTGAGTGCCTAACAGGTGCTGAAGATACAATGGAGAATAAGAAACATCTCTGTACTCACGAAGCTTAACAATCATATTTGCATTTCAAAGATCACTCAGAAGTAAAGAAAGTGGGTTGGAGGGAAACAAGATTGAAGCCAGGAGTCTGGCTAGCAGGCAACTGCAGAGATGTAAGAAAGGACCTTAATCTTCATTGAACAGTTCTGAGTAGAAGGCCACTAGCAAAACTGTAGTCTTTATACTTTTTAGCAGAATTTCTTGTATGTTGATTAATGGCATAATGGGCACTCTTTGCCACTAGGTTTATAATGAATAATTGGTTTGGTTTTAATATTCTATACCAACTTCTGTCAGTCTTTGGTTGAAGACAACTCCATCTACAAGGGGGATGACCAGAGAAAGCCCCTGGTAGAACACCTGGGTGTTGGCAGTTAGATATTTTACCCTGTGCTGAAGTAGTAAGGGCAAGAACATATGGTTAGGGAACTGATCACTCTTGCTACCCTTCTCTGGGGTGGGCAGTGAGTTTTGTATTCATCTCTCGGTAGGTTATAGGAAGGCCACAGAACCAGAGGCATTTCATTGTCTCAGGTCACCGGACACTCTGCCAGCCATTTCTAACCTTCTGCCTCAGTACTCCACACCTCTCTGGTGAGCCATGTCTTGAGAAAAACAGTTCTCATCTCTTGCATAGTCTCTAGCAAAAAATGAACATTGGTTGAAAAAGTGGACACACTAAGCCAGGCATGGTGACGCATGCCTGTGATCCCAGTACTTGGGAGGCTGAGACAGGAGGATCACAGGTTCAAGGACAGTCTCAGTAAGTAGTGAGACTCTCATCAACCTATTGAGACCCTGTTTCAAAAAAAATAGGGCTGGGGGTGTAGCTCGGAGGTAGAATGCCCCTGGGTCCAATCCCCAGTACCACACACACACACACACACACACACACACACACACACATGAAGTAGACACACAGTTTATTTGCAGAGCAAGCAAGTGTTAATGTTTTCCACTTACCTTTCTTCATTTCATAGTTAAAATTTTTTCTCCTGTTAGTACTTATCCTTCCATGCTTAAGGGGTCTGCCTTCTTTTAGTATGTTACCATTTAGTCATCCTTCCTCTAGGCTCTAGCCCCCAATGTATTACTGATATTTTGATTCAATTTAGTAAGTATTTCTAGAGCACTTACTGTATGCCCTTGAGACCTGTGATGTCCACAAAGATGAGGAGGGGAAACCTGGACCCTTCCTTCATAGAGTATCTTTTTTGATCCTTCTGGCACCATCAAAATTTTTTTGTTTTGTTTTTAGTGGTACTAGGGATTATACCCAGGGGTGTTCTACCTCCATGCTACAGCTCCAGCCCTATTTTTTATTTTGAAACAGGGTCTTATTAAATTGCAGAAGGCTTCACTAAGTTGCTGAGGCTGGCCAGGAACCTGCAACCTTCCCGTCTCAGTCTCCCAATTACTGGGATTACAGGCATGTGCCACTACACCTGGCCTGAAATTTTCTTTAATCTTCTTCTTATTAAATACGTAGCTCTCCCTAGCTCCGCCCCACCTTAGATCCCATTGCCTCTGAAACACAAAGTTCACAGCTCTGGCAGATTTTTACATCAAAGGCTCCAAATGAATCACTTACCTAATGAATCCTGAGGACAGACCCCTCTACACTGAGTATGGGCTTGGCCATGCGACTTGTTTTGGCCAGTGGGACACTGAAAAACATGGTGGAAGCAGAGGCTGGATACGCACTTGCATGTTGCTTCTTTCTCTCTTATAATACTACCATTGCCACGAGAGGAAGCCTGGTCTACATTCCTTGAGGATGAAAATTTATGAAAAATGAAGCCTTCTTCTCTGGGATGAAGCCCAGCATCTAATGCACCTGCCCGTCAAATGCAGCTGCATTAGAGAGACCAGGCAAGACCAACAGAACCACCCAGTCAGGGCGACAGAATCATAAGATATGATTATTGTTGAAGTCAAAGTTTGGCTGTCTTTTTATGCAGCAAATGATAATAAAACATGTCATATTTTCAAGGCTATCCTTCTTAGGTATCATCTACAAGTTATAAGAGTATGGGTCTTTTTTCTTTTTTTTTTGAGTTGGGGGTCCTGCTATGTTGCCCAGGCTGGTCTCAAACACCTGGACACAAGTGATACTCCTGCCTCAGCCTCCTGAGTAGCTGGGAAGACAGGTGTGTGCAACAGTACTCAGTTTGAGCATGCTCTCTCTCTCTCTCTCTGTCTCTCTCTGTCTCTCTCTGTCTCTCTCTCTCTCTCTCTCTCTCTCTCTTATGGTACTAAGGATTGAACTCAGGGGCATTCTACCTCTGAGCTATACCCCCACCCTCCTTTTTTATGTTTTGTTTTGAAATAGAGTCTCACTAGGTTGCTGAGAGTCTCAGTATGTTGCTGAAGCTGTTCTTATACCTGCAATCCCCTGTCTCAGTCTCCCAAGTACTGCAATTACAGGCATGCGCCACCATGCCCAGCTTGAACATGGACTCTTGAGCCCTCCTTCTAGCATGAAAGACTCCTTGGCATGTGGCTTTGGACAATAGATTTAAACTTTCTAAGCTTCAATTATTTCGTTAGAGTAGTACTTCTCAAAATGTCATCCATCTGCAACAGAAATACCCAGAGTATTTGTTTAATGCCCTTGGGTTCAATCCCCAACACCAAAATAAATAAATAAAAACAGACTTAAGCAGCCATTTTTATAGTAGTTCCAAATTGGAAACAACATAAGTGACCATCAACTGATAAAAGAATATGATATATTCCTACAATGGAATACTTTTTAGCATTCAAAAAGGACTGAACTATTATATTGGCATATGTAACAACATGGTTAAATCTCTCAGATACTATTCTGAGCAAAAGAAGTCAGATACAAAAGACGGTGTACTGTATGGTTTTATTTATTTAATTCCTAGGATAGGGAATACTGATTTGTGATTATCAGGCAAGACAAACTGATGAAAACAGAATAGTGCCTCTGAGTGAGAGATAGGAAGGGTTGACCAAAAAGAGGCATGATGGGAATGCTGGTTGGGGTGGAGGTTACATGTGCACACACATTGGCAAAACTCTAACTGCATTCTTAAAATTTGAATTTTTATATGAAAATTATATCTGAATTTTAAAAAGATTACAGAAAACATGCAGATTTGGGACTGTTCTGTGTGATGGATACTTATATTGGCTCTCTCAAACTATTTCCTCTGCTCCGTGGAGAGGCTAGAAATCTGAGAATATACTTCCCAGGTCTCCTTGCAACCAGGCCTCTGGAATGTGAACTGGTTCTGTCAATTAGCTGTGTCTGTGCAAGACTTGGAAAGTGGAAAGAGAGCAACACCACTTTGCCATCTCCACGGAGCTTCGAGCAACAAATGGGCTCTGGGGAATGACAGTGACAGGATGGATGACAGTGGTGGCAAGACCTCTGGAACTCAGCAGTGCTGCAATGACCAAGAGACCAAAAGCCCAGGGGTTTCCTCTCTGCCAGACCCTGCAAGGCTTGGTAAGCACCTTATTCCTCATTCCAAGTTCCCCATGGCTTATGCCTTTGCAATCAGGTGAAGCCACAGATGTTACTTTAGCCACAGTTGTTTGGATCAGGCACTGGTGAAGAAGCCCAAGGACACCATACTGAGTGTGGACAAAAAGGAGGTCAGCTGCCTTAAAGCAGCTGGCCCGGGCTGAGCTTCCCATGTGGTCTCTCTAACACTGTAACATCCACCCTTAGCCTGCTTCATACCCTTCTCATAGAGCAGACATGGTGGTCTTTTAAACTTGCAAATCAGATAGAATCAGTTCCTCTTAGTGGTTTCTCATTATACTTGAAATTAAATGATAAACCCTTACAATGCCATCACATTGGGAGTAGGGTTTCAGCCTAATCTGAGTCATGGGTATGAGAGGAAGGATAATGTGAGGTAAGATAAGGCCCCTGAATCTCTTCTCTACCTGGCTTCCTGGTCTTATCTCACACTATCCTTTCTCTCTTATCCTTGCCTCAGATTAGGGTATATTTTGTTAAGGACTGAATGTTTGAGTTCCCTAAAATTCATAAATTAGGGCATCGCAGGCTCTACAGGCCACCAACAAAGAAGCCAGGGAGCTCTTCTAAAACCAGCACTGCAGAGCATCAGCGACAGGAGCGAGCAGCAGTTCGATCCACGCTCAGCAGAGTCCCCAGGACCCGGAGGCCTGACCAGAACCTATGGCAGCGGCTGAGCCCTCCCCCCCACCCAGAGATTAAGAGCAGCGCTCAGCTCATTGAGACCATAAGTCAACGAGCCGCCCCAGGGGGAGACCACCCAGCACAGCCACAGGGACTTGCGGGGTCTGAAACTGCAGATTGCCCCAGCGGAGGTGGGAGTGGGGTCTGCTGTGGGATGTGGTAGATGTGTGGATAAGCAGCCAGTCCCTGGCGACATTTGGGTGGGACAGACTTACAACCCGTAGGTCACAGCACCCTTATAGAGTCCCCGGGGATCGCCACAGGACATACAGCTGTGGTACCTGGGGAAAATTTGACCAAACCAGCCCTCTCTGCTGAAAACGTGGAGTTCCGTGTTTGCACAGAATTAGGGCAAAGCAACATCCGCTGCTTCTGTAGGCAAAGAGAGACACAAGCCTGGGGCCCCCTGCTGGTGACACCTGCCATAAGTGTAGACAGAGAGAGACATAGGGACAGCCCAAGTGAAGACCGCGGAGACCCACGTTTGCAGAGAGAGGGGCAATAGCGAGACTGGTCGCTTGCACAGGTAGTGAGAGGCATCAGGCAAGGGTCCCAATCACTGAAGGAGACCAAGGATTGGGCCTGCAAATGGACATTATACCGAGCAAGTGAGAATACCATTCAGTAAAGGCTATTCACCTTTAAGGCTCACCTAGTAGCAACTATTTACCTCCAGAATAAGATACTATAAAGGGAGAGGGATTAAACATAGGATACCTACAGAGTGAGAGAGAGAGAACTACCAAAAGCAACAAAGGTATAAACATAAGAAACCTGAAATCATGAAAAGGAAGAATAGCAAAGAAACAATGAGCCCCCACAATCCCACAACAACAGAATCTGCCAACTCAGAAGTGCAAAGATTGTCAGAAGGATAATTCAGAACTTCAATAGAGGAAATGATGCAGGATTTCCAAAAAGAATTCAGAGAGAGCCTGATAGAAATGAAGGAGCAAATAAGCAAAGAATCCGACACCCTGAACAGGAATCAAAAAGAAGCTATGATGGAAGTGAAGGATGCAACAATTGAAATGAAGGCATCAATACAGACCATCAACAATAGACTAGACCACATGGAAAACAGAATCTCACTCTTGGAAGATGACCTCTTCAAAAATGAACACATAGTATATAAATTAGAAAAAACAATTCGACAGCATGAATTAGACATTGAAGAGATCTCGGTCAGTCTTAAAAGAGCAAACATAAGAATAATAGGCATAGAAGAGGGATGAGAAGCTGGAACTAAAGGAATCAATAATCTACTCAGAGAAGCAATATTAGAAAATTTTCCAAACATAGAAAGAGAGGTCGATACACAGGTACAGGAAACATATAGAACCCCTAATAGACAGGATCAGAGAAGAAGTTCACCACGCCATATAATAATCAAACTGACTAATGTAGAGGCCAAGGAGAGAATCTTAAAGGCAGCGAGAGTAAAAGAGCAAGTAACATTCAGAGGCAAACCAACAAGAATCACTCCAGACCTTCCAAACCAAGTCATGAAAGCTGGGAAGGCCTGGAGAGACATATTCCAAACTCTGAAAGAAAACAACTTCCAGCCAAGATTTGTCTACACAGCAAAGATATGTATCAAATTTGATGGAGAAATAAAAACCTTCCATGACAAACAGAAGCCGAAAGACTTTATGTCTTCCAAACCAGCACTGGAGAAAATACTCAAAGAGATTAATTACAAAGAAGAAATAATAAATGCCAGAACCAGAGAAACAGTGATTTCCATGAAACAAACAACCAGGCAAAGAACAAACACTACCTGAAACAGAAATTAAATCTTGAAATGTTAGGAATTAAAATCCATCTCTCAATAATCACGCTGAATATAAATGGCCTCAACTCCCCAATCAAAACACATAAGGTGGCAAAATGGATTAAAAATCACAATCCATCTCTACGCTGCCTGCAAGAAACACACCTTACAAGTAAAGATACAAACTAAAAGTGAAGGGATGGAGCAAGGTAATCCACGCTAACAGAACTCAAAACAAGCAGGAGGAACAATTATGATATCAGACAAATTAGACTTCAAACTTAAACTTTTCCGAAGAGACAAAGAAGGTCATTTCTTACTGGTAAAAGCAACAATCCAGCAAGAGTATATAACAATAGCCAACATTTATGCCCCAAACATAGGTGCAACCACTTTTATAAAAGAAACTCTTCACAACATTAAATCACACGTAGATCCCAATACAATAATATTGGGAGAATTCAACACACCTCTCACACCACTAGATCGATCTTTAAGACAAAAGGTCAGTAAAGATGCCTCAGACCTAAGGAACACCATAAACCAAATGGACCTAGTAGACACATACAGAATATTCCACCCAACTACAGCTGAATTCACATTTTTTTCAGCTGCTCATGGAACTTTCTCTAAAATAGACCATATCTTAGGCCACAAAGTGAGTACTAGCAAGTTCAAAAAATGTGACATAATCCCCTGTGTCTTTTCAGACCATAATGGAATGAAACTAGAAATCAACTATAAGAAGACCCAGAGACACCTCATAAACACGTGGAGACTGAATACCACACTGCTGAATGAGGAATGGGTAAAAGAAGAAATAAGGGGAGAAATTAAGAAATTCCTAGAAACAAACAAAAACAGAGAAACAACATATCAAAATCTCTGGGACACCCTGAAGGAAGTATTAAGAGGAAAATTCATAGCACTGAGTGCCCACATAAGAAGAACAGAAAATCACCAAATAAATAACCTAATGACACACCTCAAAGCCTTTGAAAAACAGGAACAGTCTAACCCCAAAGCCAGTAGAAGACAGGAAATTATTAAAATCAGAGCAGAAATCAACGAAGTAGACAATACAAAAAATCAACAAAACCAAAAGCTGGTTCCTTGAAAAAATAAACAAGATAGATAAACTTCTAGCCAACCTAAACAAAAGAAAGAGAATCAACCCAAATTACTAAAATAAGAGGTGAAAAAGGTGATATTACCACTGACAGCATGGAAATCCAGAGGATAATCAGAAACTACTTTGAAAAACTACTCCAACAAAATGGAAAACCTAGAAGAAATTGACAAATTTCTAGACATGTACAACCTTAAGTTGAATCAAGAAGATATAGAAAATTTAAATCGACCAATAGCAGTCAAAGAGATTGAAGCAGCAATAAAGAGCCTATCTTGAAAGAAAAGCCCAGGTCCAGATGGTTTCCCAGGTGAATTTTATAAAACCTTTATACAAGAACTAATCCCAATATTCCTCAATCTATTCCATGAAATAGAAAGAAACGGGACTCTCCCAAACACATTCTATGAAGCCAACATCACACTATTACCAAAACCAAATAAAGACAACTCAAGAAAAGAAAACTATGGACCTATATCATTGATGAACTTAGACACAAAACTTCTAAACAAAATACTAGCAACACGCATTCAAAACCACATCACGAAAATCATACATCATAACCAAGACGGGTTCATCCCAGGGATGCAAGGCTGGTTCAACATACAAAAAACAATCCATGTAATCCACCACATAAACAGAACTAAAGACAAAAATCACATGATCATTTCAATAGATGCTGAAAAAGCATTTGACAAAATCCAACACCCATTCATGATAAGAACACTGCAGAGAATTGGAATAGAAGCAACATACCTCAACATCATAAAGGCAATATACAATAGGCCCACAGCCAACATCATACTGAATGGGGAAAAAGTTCGAGAGTTCCCTTTAAAGACAGGAATAAGACAAGGATGTCTTCTGTCACCACTCCTTTTCAATATAGTACTTGAGACTCTAGCCAGAGCAATAAGGCAAGAGAAGGAAATAAAAGGAGTACAAATAGGAAAAGAGGAACTGAAACTATCTCTATATGCAGATGACATGATATTATACTTAGAAGATCCAACAAACTCAACTAAAAGGCTCAGAGAACTGATCGACAAATTCAGCAAAGTGTCTGGATACAAAATCAATCTTAGAAAATCAGAAGCTTTTCTGTATGCCAACCATAAATCCACTGAAAAAGAAATCCAGAAGACATTTCCACTCATGATGTCCCCCAAAACAATAAAATACTTGGGAATAAACCTAACCAAGGAGGTAAAAGACCTCTACAAGGAAAACTATAAAACATTGAAAAAAGAAATTGAAGATCTTAGAAGGTGGAAAGATCTCCCATGCTCTTGGGTAGACAGAATAAATATCATCAAAATGGTCATGCTTCCAAAAGTGCTCTACAGATTCAATGCAATACCCATTAAATTACCAAAGCCATTCTTCACTGACATAGAAAAATCTGTCCTTAAATTCATTTGGAACCAGAAAAAAACCAGAATAGCCAAAGTAGTTCTCAGCAACAAGAACCATGCAAGAGACATCATAATACCTGACTTCAAACTATACTACAAAGCCATAGTAATAAAAACAACATGGTATTGTCACAAAAGCAGACACATAGACCTATGGAGCAGAATAGAAGACTCCGAAACAAACCCACACACCTACAGCCAATTGATTTTTGACAAAGGGGCTAAAAACACCCACTGGAAAAAGGATAGCCTCTTCAACAAATGGTGCTGGCAAAACTGGCTAACCATATGCAGAAAAATAGAAATAAACCCCACTTTCTCACCTTATACAAGAGTCAATTCAAGA
>PVJS01054298.1:0-13009 GCA_004027185.1 Glis glis
TGCAAGCCGGGCGTGGTGGTGCACACTTGTAATCCCAGTACTTGGGAGGCTGAGACAGGAGGATCAGGGTTCGCGGGCAGCCTCAGCTACTTAGTGAGGCCCTCTGCAACTTAGACTCTGTTTCAAAATAAAGAATAAAAAATAGGGCTGGGGGTGTAGCCTGGAGGTAGAATGCCCCTGGGTTCAATCCCCAGTACTGAAAAAAAAAAAGAAATTATACTGCATCTTTATATATTTAAAATTGTATTGCTGCTCAAGAATGGTACCCTGCTGTCAAAAAGGCATACATTCGTAATTGTATATTCAGCACTGCAAATACCCTTTGAAATCTTTTTTGATTGAATCTATTCAAAATAAAAATTTTAATGGATGAAAAAAAGAAATAGAGTCTTGCTAGGTTGCAGTGAGTCTCGACTCTGTGATCCTCCTATCTCAGCCTCCCAATACTGGGATTATAGACATGAGCCACCATGCCCTGCTCCCAATAATCTTTTTAATATGATAAGTGTGAGAAAGTTCTTTTGAGTTGTTTAGTATTTCAAAACTCCTTATCCTAAAGTCATTTTACTTGAGGTCCTGACCTTAATTCACTCCAAAGAGACATTTAATTATTGCTAATTGATTAATGAACAGAAATAGTTTATTGTGAAGATGTGAAAAGTCTTAAAGCGACCTGTATAATCAAAGCCTTTTAGGCAGAAGCCTGGCTTTTCTGGGGTGAAAGGAAGAACAGAGAAGTAATATTGAAGTGTGTGTGGCTGGGATTATGAACCTCGTGGCAGTGGGTGAGCAGACTGCCACATGGAGGGAATCATGAGCAGTAATTTTCCATCCTAGATTCAGGGTGGATATTAAAATGTGGTTTGTAAAATCTCTGGAATCTACAGATCAGCTGTCAAGGCTTTGATGCTTCCAAGTTTTAAGTGGCTTGTTCAGTAGTCTTAAATGTTATACCACTCCTTTCTTTAGACTCTTGTCAATGTTTATTTTTATGTGATTTTTATTTCCACAAAGTTCATCTGAACAAGCACTCTTTCTTAAAAAGCTTCTATTGGAAATATTATCTTTCCAGAATAACCATTAAGTCATTAATGTGACATGACTATATTATCTGATAGGGATTTGCAGACAGATTTGAAAGAATGACTAATCTTTGTTTTCACCCTTTTTGTTAGTTTTTCGTGGAATCGAACTTAAATTAACCACAGTTGGCTGAGTAAAGGCTTTTGACTTTGAAAACAGCAGAAAAAAGTAGTTGATATTAACAAATTTTGGACTGAAAAATAAGATGACTGCAGTCTACACCAGGCTGACCTCCTTAAGGAGAAGCAGGCTCCATGGAGGACCTTTTATGTTCAGAGCAGAAAGCTAGCTGCTAGGAGGTAGAACAGTGAGTTGGGAGGAGCACACATGGTCCTTGTATTTCTTCTGTAGTAAAAAACATTCCTAATCTAGCCATTACAGTCTTCGGCTGTATTTTGTTTTCTTCATTTTCTAAGATGGATGATACTTACATCAGTTTTTGTTCTTCAGATGCTTCTGGAAAGGTATTATAGGATTGCAGTATTCATTTTCTCATCTACTGGCCTTTACACCATAGCAAAGCTCAATTGGAGCAATACACTGGAAGCTTCTATTTTGTAAATTATTTTATGATTGCCATTAGGCTGTGGCTTTCAGCTTCATATAATCCCTTAACCTCTCTATCCACTTCAGATCCTAAAAGGAACTTGTGGTTCCTCTCTTTCTATATATATATATATATAAACCTTAAGAAACAATGACACAGAAAACCAGTGCTTTTGATTTCCTGCTATATGGTGAGCAGAGTTTGATGGAAGTGACTCCATATGCGTGGTTTCTCCTGGTGCCTTCTGTCAATGACAGAAGCAACAGACCCTGGCAGTAACTGCCTATTCCTGGGGCACCCTTGCCACTCTTTTTCTTTTTTAACAGCTTCACATTTCAAAGCTACATTTAGTGGTTTATAATCCTTAAACCTTTGTTATTATTTCATTTGTTTACCACGAATTACATGAGTAAGTTTATATAACTCTGTAGAGAGCTAAGTATATATGTTCTTAAGTATTCCTTAGATAAGAATAGTAATGAAAGAATGAAAAATAACAAATACGAAAAGAAGCAGTATTTTTTAAACTAGTAAGATACATTTTATAACAATTTTAGGTTCATAACAAAATTTTATAACAATTTTAGGTTCATAACAAAGTTGAGCAGAAAACACAGTACACCCCTTGTCCCCACACAAAAACAACCTCCCCCACTGGACAGGCGCACTCGAGTGGTACATTTGTTAACAGTCGATGAATCTACATTGACCTGCCATTACTACCCCAGGTCCATGATCTATGCTAGGGTTCACTCTGTGTGTGTTTTTTCTTCTATGGGCTTTAACGGATGTATAAAGACATATCCATGGACCAATAGTTTCACTGCCCTACTAAATATCCTCTGTGTTCTGCCTGTTCATCCCTTTCTCCCCACAACCACTGGCAAGCTCTAATCTTTTTACTCTGCACAATTTTGCCTTTCCCAGAGTATCATATAGTTGGAATCATACAATTTGTAGCCTTTCACATTGGCTTTTTTCATTTAGTAATATGCACTTCAGTTTTGCCTCTGTCTTTTCATGGTTTTGATAACTTGTTTCTTTTTTAACATTGAAAAGTGGAGTTTTTTTCTTTTTCTTCTTTTTTTTTCTTGAGATGATTGAAGAAAAAATCCAACTCACTATTGACTCCTTTTAGTTGACAGATGGTAAAAGAACTTTCAAAACTCACTTTGAATTTGTTGATTGTTACTTAAAATTACAAAGATTTTCATGCTGCATTTTGTTTCAATTTAGAATGTTTAGCAAATTATAAAGAATGATTCAATAATATAGTATATTAGAACATTTACAATCCATTGAGTTGAGTACATTCAAAGGTTCTGTAGGCTGCATGTATTTAAATGAAGGTTCCATCTCTCTTAGCACCTTTGAGACATTTCAGAACTAGGTTGAGATTCAAATATAAACTTCATTTCTCAATTTGGCATATCTCAAGTTAATAAGTGATAATTAGAGATTGGCCATACAACTATTAAACTTGTCTCTAAATGACATGGCTTTTTCAGAAAGTGCTATTAGTAAAAGCTAAAGTATTTCCATCAGTGGGACACTCAGTGACATAGGCCTAAAGCCCTGAGAGAGCGGTAAAGCACGCCTGAGCAGGGTGGCACTGACAAGTGGTGACTTTGTCAGAGTGAGTTTGGCCAGTGTTCTGAAAGTTACAGATCACATTAGCATCGTCCTTTTATGTCAGTGATGAAGTATGCTTTTGGCATAGTTTATAACTTCCTAAATGAAGATAGAAAATATTTCAGTAGGACATGCTAAAATAGTAAAATAAAAATTAGCAACTTAAGTATGAACTTTTAGGTGTTTTTCTGATAATTAACTTATATGAATATAGTTGAGCTTTTTTCCTTATGCAAAAAAATGTTTTATTTGGACTAATGAGTGAAAGAATAATGAAAATATAAAATATATTGCCATGTATTTTGGAGTCCTCTTTGAAAATAGCAGTGTTAATTTGCAGCAGCATTATTAAACACTAGTTATCAAGAATGGTTATCTACAGAATGATCAGCGTGGTGGCACACACCTGTAGTATCAGCTTCTTGCCAGGCTGAGGCAGGAGAATCACAAGTTCAAGGCCAGCACGAGGCCCTGGGTTCAGTCTCCAATACTGGGAGGGGAAAAAAAAACAATATGTAGAATGATACTTATTCAAATTTTATGATAGCCCCCAAATATTTAGAATATGAAATATATTTTTGATTTTTTGATTTTGAAAAATTTATTGCTGAAGTATTTGAAATGAAACAGTCTTGAATAAAACTTCAGGTTTTAGTTTCTTTTTGGAAATAATGGATTGAACTTGCAAATTAATGTTAAGAATTTATAGCATGATGTTAAAATTTTCTTCTTTTTTTCAGGCTCAAACTGCCTTATCTGCAAACCCTGCCAACCCAGCAATTTTGTCGGAAGCTTCTGCTTCCATCTCTCAAGATGGATGTAGGTTTATACTTTGGGTTTCTTCTCTCAGAACAGAAATACGTACTAAGCCTTCTCTTGATAAAATAGGGAAATTTAAGATCTATTTATTTATTTATTACATACTGCATAAAATTGGTGGCTAAAGTTCTAATGAAAGCAACAAGGGAAAAAAGGACATTTCAAAAAATAATCCTTTGTCTAATCAACTGTGAATATGAAGATGTATTTTTTGTCTTAAAGAAAACTGACTTTAGTCTGATCCATAAGTCCCTGTCATATGGTAGATTCATTTATGAAAAAACCTTTCATAGAACTACAGTTTTTGACACTGTTGCTCTTGAACTTCCTGAACTCCTTTTCTCTCTTTGCCAGGGGAGGTTCTAAAGTTTCCAGCCACCTCCTTTTTGGGGTACTTCTCAAGTCCAAGAGTCTCATTTAAATCTGTTTCCTGAGTTTACTCCCTTTCCTTAAAGTTTCAGAGGGATTCAGGACAGAGCTTCTAAATAATGTGACTTAAGATACAAAATAAATGTTAAATACGTTTTTTTGTGTCCTGATACCTTGTTTTACTATTTATAACATTGTTCCTTTTAGAAAATCCATTTGAAGTCACCAATAGATCTTGTTAAAAAAAAAAAAAAGAACTTTTGGAAATAGTACACAATTATGAAAAAGTTAAAAACTGTTGATCTTTAAAAATAATGTTTCTAGAATTTCATTGGAATATGGTTAACCTTCTTTAAATGATGTGGCACTAAATAAATTTGCAAGCTTTGAAATTTTTTTCTTACTGTTTTTAGTTGAAAAGAATCTTTCCAAACTAGAGAACATTATGCTAAGTGATATTAGTAAGTCACTAAGAGTAAAAAATCAGATGTCCCCTGTGATAGTTAATCTAATTTGTCAACTTGACCGGATCATGACATACCCAAGATCATGTGACTTTGGGTGTGTAACAGCAGATTAAACAGAAAGTCCTGCCCTAAATGTAGGCAGCAGGATTCTGATAGGTGCAGGACTTAGATAAAAGAAGGAGAAAGCCACGTAGAGGGATGCGCGACTCTTTCCGAAGAAAACGCATCTGCTCTCATCTGAGATCATCGGCCTCCAACTTCGCCATTTCTCTAAAGAGCTTCTTGATCTTCTGCTCTCGTCTGAGATCGCTGGCCTCCAGCCCTTCAAACTGAAACTTCACCATAGTTTCTCTGAAGAGCTCTTAAACCACTCGACCAGCTACTGGTTCCTCTGACTCTCCTCGTGCAGTCGGAACTCGGGACTACATGGTAAGCTGATCTGATAAACCCCTTTTTCCATATACTCATTCTGTGAATTCTGTTAGTCTAGTGAACCCTGACCAATACAGATTCTGGTACCGGGAGTGGTTCCAGAGTAACAGAATTGCAAGAATGTATTCTCTTAGTTGGTCTTCTGGCTTCCGGAGCTGGCTCTCCAATTTGATTAGGCCTAAAGTGAGTGAAGGCCGTCCTTCAATTAGTGGGGGAGGTACTAATACTCTGTGGTGTGAACTGTTTAAAGCTATACGAAGGGTGGACCCTTTCGATTACCCTAACTCTCCTCTTGTGAGGAGCAAAGAGTTTGGTGACTCTATATATCATACTTTTGAACATTTCTGAAATACTAAGGAATATACTGATGTTGGCTGGTTGCTCCTGGCATCATTGGAGAAATTAGAATGGGAAAAGGATAAGCTCCAGGACCACATTACCAGATCTAACCGTTAGTCAGTGGGCGTTAAAGGAGAATCTTGCCTCTTGTAGTCGTAGAACGGAAATTGCTAAAAATCAAACACAGGCCCTCATCCTGAGATTGGCTGACTTACAATGTAAGGTTCATTCTTAGCCTAGAAAGGTGTCTGCAGTTAAGGTGAGGGCACTGCTAGGAAAACCATGGGATCCTGACAAATGGAATGGGGATGTATGGGAGGACCCTGAAGAGGCTGGGGACATTGAATCTGAACATTCTGAGGGGTTTATCCTGCCAGAAGAGAGGACTCCCCACCCTCTACAGAATTGGCTTCTCCACCCTCCTCTGGGGGAAATACTCCAGCATTGCCTAGGGCAACAGAGCAAGGTAACGCTGATACCCTTCAGGACTTACCTACCCCACCCACTTTTCCCTCTAGGCCTATAACTAGGAGCAAGTCTAAGCAGGCCCCTAGAGGTGAGGTACAGATTGTGACCCATGAGGAAGAACGCTATACCCAAAAGGAACTTATTGAGTTTTCTAATTCATACAAACAGAGGTCTGGGGAATATGTATGGGAATGGATTTTAAGGGTGTGGGATAATGGTGGAAATAATATACAATTAGAACAGGCTGAATTTATTGATATGGGCCCATTATGCAGAGATTCTAAATTTAATGCAGCAGCTCGTAATGTTCAAAAGGGTACTAATAGTTTATTTGGTTGGTTAGCTAGGTATGGACCAAAAGATAGCTTACTGTAAATGATTTAGAAATGCCTGACCTCCCTTGGTTTTCTGTGGATGAGGGGATTCAAAGGCCGAGAGAACTTGGAATGTTGGAGTGGATTTGCCGTTTGAGGCCTTCTCCTCCACAGTGGACATGTCCAGAGGACGTTCCCTTCTCCCGTACTTTAAGAAACAAATTTGTGAGGGGAGAACCATCATCCTTAAAGGGCTCTGCTGTTGCTATCCTGTATGCCAGAACTTATGGTGGGAGACACAATTGATCAATTATTAGATTTAAATGTGATGGGTATTATTGGATCCCGTAGTAGCAGGGGTCAAGTGGCGGCTCTCAACCATCAGAGGCAAGGTAGTCATGCCTATCATAATGGACAGCAGAGGAGGAGTGATGAACAGAAGGTCTTGACTCGTGCAGATCTACAGCATTGGCTAATTAGTCATGGTGTCCCCAGAAGTCAAATAGACAGGAAACCCACCAAATTCCTATTGGATTTATATAAGCAGAAAAATTCCAGGACAAACATACCAAAGTCTGACATAAATCATAAAAGCAGAGAATCACGGCCTCTCAACCAGTTCCCAGACTTGAGCCAGTTTACAGACCCAGAACCCCTTGACTGATGGGAAGGCCAGGTCCCCTTGAGAAAGGACTCTGGTGCAGAACCAAAAAGTTCTACTGTTAATCTTTCCCCCGTCCTTCCCCAAAGGGACCTATGGCCTTTCACTAGAGTAACTATACATTGGGGAAGAGGAAATGATCAGACTTTTAGGGGACTGCTGGACACTGGGTCTGAATTGACGTTGATCCCAGGAGATACAAAACATCATTGTGGTCCTCCGGTCAAAGTAGGTGCTTATGGAGGTCAGGTGATCCAAGGTGTTCTACCAAGGTCCGACTCACAGTGGGTCCAGTGGGTCCCTGTACTCATCCTGTGGTTATCTCCCCAGTCCCTGAATGTATAATTGGTATAGACATGCTCAGTACTTGGCAGAACCCCCACATTGTTTCTCCAGTCTGTGGAGTCAGGGCTATTATGGTGGGAAGGGCTAAATAGAAGCCATTAGAGCAACCTCTCCCTGGGAAAATAGTGAATCAAAAACAATATCGCATACCTGGAGGGATTGCAGAGATTAGTGCCACCATCAAGGACTTGAAAGATGCAGGGGTGGTGGTTTGCACCAGATCCCCATTTAACTCTCCTATTTGGCCTGTGCAGAAGACAGATGGAACTTGGAGAATGACAGTTGATTATTGTAAACTTAACCAAGTAGTGACTCCCATTGTGGCCGTTGTACCAGATGTAGTTTCCTTGTTAAGGCAGATTAACACATCTCCTTGTACCTGGTATGCAGCCATTGATTTGGCCAATGCTTTTTTCTCCATACCTATTCATAAGGACCACCAGAAGCAATTTGCCTTCAGCTGGCAAGGCCAGCAGTATACCTTCACTGTCCTACCCCAGGGGTACATCAACTCTCCAGCCTTGTGTCATAATTTAGTTCGTAGAGATATTGATAGACTTTCTCTTCCGCAAGGTATTACACTGGTTCATTACGTTGATGACGTTATGTTGATTGGGCCAAGTGAACAAGAGGTAGCAACCACTCTGGACTTGTTAGTGAAGCATTTGCGTGCCAGGAGATGGGAAATAAACCCAACTAAAATCCAAAGGCCTTCTACCTCAGTGAAATTTCTAGGAGTCCAGTGGTGTGGGGTATGCCGAGATATTCCTTCTAAAGTAAAGGATAAACTGTTACATCTGGTCCCTCCCGCAACTGAGAAAGAGGCACAATGTCTGGTGGGCCTGTTTGGCTTTTGGAGGCAACACATTCCTCACTTGGGTGTGTTACTCCAGCCTATCTACCTAGTGATTCAAAAAGCTGCTAGTTTTGAGTGGGGCCCAGAACAGGAGCAGGCTTTGCAGCAGGTCCAAGCTGCTGTGCAGGCGGCTCTGCCACTTGGGCCATATGATCCAGCAGACCCTATGGTACTAGAGGTATCAGTGGCAGATAGAGATGCTGTCTGGAGCCTTTGGCAAGCCCCCATGGGTGAATCGCAGAAAAGGCCCTTGGGATTTTGGAGCAAGGCCCTGCTGTCATCCGCGGACAATTACTCTCCCTTTGAGAAGCAGCTCTTGGCTTGCTACTGGGCCTTAGTGGAAACTGAATGCTTAACCATGGGCCACCAGGTTACCATGCGACCTGAGCTGCCCATCATGAATTGGGTTCTGTCTGATCCATTAAGCCACAAAGTTGGACATGCACAGCAGCAGTCCATTATCAAGTGGAAATGGTACATACGTGATAGGGCCCGAGCAGGTCCTGAAGGTACAAGCAAATTACATGAAGAAGTGGCCCAGATGCCCATGGGTCCTACTTCTGTTATAGTGCCTTCTGTCCTCCAGTGTGAACCTATGGCTTCATGGGGTGTACCATATGATCAGTTGACAGAAGAAGAGAAAGCTCTGGCTTGGTTTACAGATGGTGCTGCACGATATGCAGGCACTACCCAAAAATGGACAGCGGCAGCCCTGCAGCCCCTCTCTGGGACTTCCCTGAAGGACAGTGGTGAAGGGAAATCTTCCCAGTGGGCAGAACTTCGTGCAGTGCACCTGGTTGTGCACTTTGCTTGGAAGGAAAAATGGCTAGATGTACGATTATATACGGATTCATGGGCTGTAGCCAATGGTTTGGCTGGATGGTCTGGGACTTGGAAAGAACATGATTGGAAGATTGGCGAAAAAGACATTTGGGGAAGAGGTATGTGGATAGATCTCTCCAAATGGGCACAAAATGTGAAGATATTCATGTCCCATGTTAATGCCCATCAAAAGGCAACCTCAGCAGAGGACTTTAACAATCAAGTGGATAGCATGACCCGGTCTGTTGATAGCAGTCAGCCTCCTTCCTCAGTCACCCCTGTCATTGCCCAGTGGGCTCATGAACAAAGTGGCCATGGTGGCAGGGATGGAGGGTATGCATGGGCTCAGCAACATGGACTCCCACTCACCAAAGCTGATCTAGCTACAGCTGCTGCTGAATGCCCAATCTGTCAGCAGCAGAGACCGATGCTGAGCCCCTGATATGGCAGCATTCCTCGAGGTGATCAGTCAGCAACCTGGTGGCAGGTTGATTATATTGGACCCCTTCCATTATGGAAGGGGCAGCGCTTTATCCTCACTGGAATAGATACTTATTCTGGGTATGGATTTGCTTTCCCTGCACGTAAAGCTTCTGCCCAAACTACCATCTGTGGACTTATAGAATGCCTTATCCACCGCCATGTTATTCCACACAGCATTGCTTCTGACCAAGGAACTCACTTCACAGCCAAAGAAGTGCGGCAATGGGCTCATGCTCATGGGATTCACTGGTCCTACCATGTTCCTCACCATCCTGAAGCAGCTGGTTTGATAGAACGGTGGAATAGCCTTTTGAAAACTCAGTTACGGCGTCAGCTAGGTGGCAATACTTTGCAAGGCTGGGGCAAGGTTCTCCAGAAGGCTGTATATTCTCTAAATCAGTGTCTGCTCTATGGTACTGCTTCCCCTATAGCCAGAATTCACGGGTCCAGGAATCAAGGGGTGGAAACAGGAATGGTACCACTCACCATTACCCCTAGTGACCCACTAGGAAAATTTTTGCTTCCTGTCTCCGCAACCTTATGTTCTACTGGCCTCCAGATCTTAGTTCTAGAAGCAGGAATGCTTCCAACAGGAGGCACAACAATGATTCCATTAAACTGGAAGTTAAGACTTCTCCCTGGTCACTTTGGGCTCCTCATGCCATTGAGTCAACAGGCTAAGAATGGAGTTATGGTACTGGCTGAGGTTATTGATCCAGATTACCAAGGGGAAATTGGACTATTACTCCACAATGGGAGTAAGGAAAAGTATACCTGGAAAGCAGGAGATCCCTTAGGACGTCTCCTAGTATTGCCATGTCCTGTTATTAAAATCAATGGAAAACTGCAACAACCTAATCCAGACAGGATGGCAAATGTCTCAGACCCTCCAGGAATGAAGGTGTGGGTCACCCCTCCGGGTAAAGAACCAAGACCTGCCGAAGTGCTGGCTGAAGGTAGAGGAAATATAGAATGGGTAGTAGAAGAAGGTAGTTATAAGTACCAACTATGGCCACGAGACCAGTTACAGAAACGAGGATTGTAATTGCTATAAATATTCTTAATATTACGTTAAGAATATGTTTGTGTATTGGACAGGGTTCACTAGATTAACAGAATTCACAGAATGAGTATATTTGAAAAAGGGATTTATCAGATGGGCTTGCAGTTTGAAGCAATGTAGTCTGGAGTTCCAACTGCACGTGGAGAGTCAGAGGAACCAGTAGCTGGTCGAGCGGTCTAAGAGCTGGAGTCTTAGGATCAGAGCAACCACTAATTCAGTCCCAGTCCAAGATGTGAAGATCAGGAAGCTCTTCAGAGAAACGATGGTGAAGTTTCAGTTTGAAAGGCTGGAGGCCGATGGTCTCAGACGAGAACAGAAGATCAAGAAGCTCTTCAGAGAAATGGTGAAGCCGGGGGCTGAGGATCTCAGGCAAGAGCAGATGCGTTTTCTTCGGAAAGAGTCGCGCATTGCTCTACGCAGCTTCTCCCTCTTTTATTTAAGTCCTGCACCTATCAGAATCCTGCTGAATACATTCAGGGCAGGCTTTCTGTTTAATCTGCTGTTACACACCCAAAGTCACATGATCTTGGGTGTGTCATGATCAGGTCAAGTTGACAAACTAGATTGACTATCACAAGTACACCCCTTGTCAACTTGACTCCTAACTGTCTTTTTAAATCATATTAAAATGCAATAACAATAACAAAAACCTCACCTAACATGATAATGCTATCGCACGTACAACTGGAAATGCACCAATCACTTCCCCTGAATAGGAGGCAGGGCTTTCTGAGTGATACTTATTCCTAATACTTAAGTATTGATATAAAGTCTATCAGTGTTATATTACATGATAGAGAAATAAGGGAGGAGATAAGATAGAGATATCTGCTTAACACATATAAATATATATATACATATTCTTAATGTAATATTAAGAATATTTACAGCAATTACAATCCTCATTTCTATAACTGGTCTCGTGGCCATAGTTGGTACTTATAACTACCTTCTTCTACTACCCATTCTGTATTTCCTCTACCTTCAGCCAGCACTTCGGCAGGTCTTGGTTCTTTACCCGGAGGGGTGACCCACACCTTCATTCCTGGAGGGTCTGAGACATTTGCCATCCTGTCTGGATTAGGTTGTTGCAGTTTTCTATTGATTTTAATAACAGGACATGGCAATACTAGGAGACGTCCTAAGGGATCTCCTGCTTTCCAGGTATACTTTTCCTTACTCTCATTGTGGAGTAATAGTCCAATTTCCCCTTGGTAATCTGGATCAATAACCTCAGCCAGCACCATAACTCCATTCTTAGCCTGTTGACTCAATGGCATGAGGAGCCCAAAGTGACCAGGGGGAAGTCTTAACTTCCAGTTTAATGGAATCATTGTTGTGCCTCCTGTTGGAAGCATTCCTGCTTCTAGAACTAAGATCTGGAGGTCAGCAGAACATAAGGTTGCAGGGACAGGAAGCAAAAATTTTCCTAGTGGGTCACTAGGGGTAATGGTGAGTGGTACCATTCCTGTTTCCACCCCTTGATTCCTGGACCCGTGAATTCTGGCTATAGGGGAAACAGTACTATAGAGCGGACGCTGATTTAGAGAATATACAGCCTTCTGGAGAACCTTGCCCCAGCCTTGCAAAGTATTGCCACCTAGCTGACACCGTAACTGAGTTTTCAAAAGGCCATTCCACCATTCTATCAAACCAGCTGCTTCAGGATAGTGAGGAACATGGTAGGACCAGTGAATCCCATGAGCATGAGCCCATTGCCACACTTCTTTGGCTGTGAAGTGAGTTCCTTGGTCAGAAGCAATGCTGTGTGGAATACCATGGCGGTGGATAAGGCATTCTATAAGTCCACGGATGGTAGTTTGGACAGAAGCTTTACGTGCAGGGAAAGCAAATCCATACCCACTGCACGAAGTTCCGCCCACTGGGAAGATTTCCCTTCGCCATTGTCCTTCAGGGATGTCCCAGAGAGGGGCTGCAGGGCTGCCGCTGTCCATTGTTGGGTAGTGCCTGCATATCGTGCAGCACCATCTGTAAACCAAGCCAGAGCTTTCTCTTCTTCTGTCAACTGATCATATGGACGTCTCCTAGTATTGCCATGTCCTGTTATTAAAATCAATGGAAAACTGCAACAACCTAATGAGGCCATAGGTTCACACTGGGGGACAGAAGGCACTATAACAGAAGTAGGACCCATGGGCATCTGGGTCACTTCTTCATGTAATTTGCTTGTACCTTCAGGACCTGCTCGGGCCCTATCACGTATGTACCATTTCCACTTGATAATGGACTGCTGCTGTGCACGTCCAACTTTGTGGCTTGATGGATCAGACAGAACCCAGTTCATGATG
>PVJS01054299.1:0-13006 GCA_004027185.1 Glis glis
AAAAAAAAAAAAAAAAAAAAAAAAAAAAAAAGAAATGAAACAGGGTCTCACTAAGTTGTGGATGGCCTCACTAAGTAGCTGAGGCTGGCCGCGAACCTGAATCCTCTGGTCTTAGCCTCCCAAATACTGGGATTACAAGCGTGCGCCATCACGCCCGGCTCTGTATAGGATATTTGTATATGACGCATGATCTGTATAAATTTCTACCATCTCTATGAGATGCTGGGGCTGTAACAATGAATGAGTTAAGACTTTGTTTCTACCTTCTTAGAGCTTATGTTCTAGTGATGTATACAGATACTAAACAGAGTCCAGAGCTGCAACCTTGACAGGGGTATTTCACAGGAAAAGCATGGTGTTGTGAGTGTGCAGCCACAGCAGCCTTCACCGAGTCTGGGTTCTGGTCTGGAGAGGCCTTTGGAGGAAGAGACATTTTAGCTGAGCCCCTAAGGTGAGCAGGCATCAGTCAGCAACAGGGAAGTGTGAGAGCATGTGCAAAGGCTTTGGAGCAGGAGAGGACCTGAGAGGAAGCCAGAGTGGCTGAAGTCTAATTGCGGGGGGCGGGAGGGGGACGGGACACCGAGAGGGTTCTGAAGTTTGGCAGGCAGCAAGCATTGAGCAGGTGCTGAGGCTGTAGGGAGGAGCTTGGAAGCCAGGCCAGGTGGGAGGGACGTGCAGTGATATGATTTATATTTTGAAAGGTTCTAGCAGCTGTTGCTGGAGGATCTTGCAGCAACCCTCTCTAAACTAAGGCCAAGTAAGTAACTTCTAGAGGAACAAGTCCTGGACTCTGCATCAGATTCTTAGACTTCCTCAACAGTCTTCCATAAATAAGGCCACAACCTACTTCCTGAACCCAGCTGTGTTAACACTGAACCTGGCAGAGGTAGGCATGGTTGACCTTAGATGGGGAAGTAGCAACAAGTAAGAGACCACATTTTCCCATATGGCTTCAGAAAGGGACTTTATTATTATTATTTTTTGCGGTACCGGGGATTGAACCCAGGGGCGTTCTACCTCTGTGCTACACCCCCGGCCCTATTTTTTATACTTTTTTTTGAAATCGGGTCTCACGAAGTTGCGGAGGGCCTCACTAAGTAGAGAGAGAGAGAGAGAGAGAGAGAGAGACAGGGAGAGAGAGAGAGAGAGAGAGAGAGAGAGAGAGAGCGCACGCTGAGGCTGGCCGCGAACTTGGATCCTCCGGTCTCCGCCTCCCAAAGTACTGGGATTACAAGCGCGCGCCACCATGCCCGGTGGGACTTTATTATTAATATTTAAGTTTTAAGGTCCATTGTTTTTCTCAGTTTGGGCTTTTGGGATGAACTTCCCACTGAGATACAGGCTCTGTGGTAGGAGCATCTTCAATAGGAGTTGTGAGCTCACACAGTCTATCCCTTCCTGCTTCTTGCAGTACTGGCCCAGACTGTTCAGAGATAGAAATGAGGGCTGTCAGGTAGTGAAAACCTATGTATCGGCTGGGCGTGGTGACACACATCAGTAATCCCAGTACTTGGGAGGCTGAGACAGGAGGATCGCAGGTTCATGGTCAGCCTCAGCTGCTTAGCAAAAACCGTTTCCAAATAAAAAACGAAACAAAACAAAAAAGGGCTGGGGGTGTAGCTTGGAGGTAGAACATCCTTGGGTTCAATCCTCAGCACCACAAAAAAGAAAACCTATACATCCTCCCAAAGGCTCTTTGTATACGCTTCTCATTCAATCTTCACAGCAACTCTGCTGGAGAAGTACTGGACAATTATGCCAATATACATTTATATATATATATTTTTTCGGTACCGGGGATTGAACCCAGGGGCGTTCTACCTCTGCGCTACACCCCCGGCCCTAATTTTTTATACTTTATTTTGAAACCGGGTCTCATGAAGTTGCGGAGGGCCTCACTAAGTAGAAAGAGAGAGAGAGAGAGAGAGAGCGCGAGAGAGAGCTGAGGCTGGCCGCGAACCCAGATCCTCCGGTCTCCACCTCCCAAAGTACTGGGATTACAAGCATGTGCCACCACACCCGGCTACATTTATATTTTTAAAAGTAAATGAAAACCGGGCGTGGTGGCGCATGCTTGTAATCCCAGTACTTTGGGAGGCGGAGAACAGAGGATCCGGGTTCTTAGCCAGCCTCAGCTCGCGCGCGCTCTTTCTCTCTCTCCCTCTCTACTTAGTGAGGCCCTCCGCAACTTCGTGAGACCTGGTTTCAAAATAAAAGATAAAAAAATAGGGCCGGGGGTGTAGCGCGGAGGTAGAACGCCCCTGCGTTCAATCCCCGGTACCGCAAAAAAAAAAAAGTAAATGAGAGCTGGGCGTCGTGGCACACACTTGTAATCCCAGTATCTGGGAGGCTGAGACAGGAGGATCACAGGTTTGCGGACAGCCTGAGCAACTTGTGAGGCCTTGTGCAACATAGTGAGACCCTGTTTCAAAATAAAGAATAAGCCGGGCGTGGTGGCGCATGCTTGTAATCCCAGTACTTGGGAGGCTGAGACCGGAGGACCTGGGTTCGCGGCCAGCCTCAGCTACTTAGTGATGCCCTCTGCAACTTAGTGAGACCGTTTCAAAATAAAGATAAAAAAAATAGAGCTGGGGGCGGAGCTCGGAGGTAGAATGCCCCTGGGTTCAATCCTTGGTACCGCAAAAAAAACCAAACCAAACCAAAACGAAACAAAATAAAGAATAAAATTGGGCTGGGGGTATAGCTCAGAGGTAGAATGCTCCTGAGTTCAATCCCCAGTACTGCCAAAAAAAAAAAAAAAAAAAGAAAAGAAAAAAGTAAATGAGAAAAGGAAAAGGGAGGGAAGGAGGGAGGGAAAGAATGAGTGTGTGTGTCAAATTAACCTGGCTAAGGTCATGGAGCTATGGACTGAAGTCCACCTGACTCCAAATCCGTTCACTCTTTCCCCCCTATTCCCACTGCGTGCCTGCACAGTGTTTGCTAGCAAGAACAGGTCACTGTTTACTGGAAAACCCAAGGGCATAGGGGTATTAGATATGCCCTGAGGTTACAATGGCATCTTGTGTAAGAAGATCACAGATGAACAATTGGCAAGGCTGCATATAAGCAAGGATCAGGGTATCAAAGGCTTGGACACCCAGCTGCAGCTGTGCAGGACACCTGCTTCCCATGCTTCCTGGGGAGGTAGGAATGACCCAGTAAGTGGCAGGATGGAATGGTATTAAACCTGGGGACACCCTTTCTTTCAGATAATGATAGGAACCTGCTAATCAGAGTGATCTTAGACCGGACACAAGTGAGGAAGTAGCTGTTCCTGCCACCTTCAGCCAGTTGCATGTCTGGCAGAGTACCAGAAGGAAGTGTATTTTTAGATTTCCACTACATCTATAAACAGAGACATGTAAGCTTTCCACACTAGAACCAAATCTCAATCATACATTCACCTCTCAGTTGGCCAGCTCCTGGATCCTTTCTTGTAAATAAATACTTGCCATTCACCTCTGCAAATGTGATCAGGACTCTGATCTGTCAAGATGTGCAAATGACTTTACTTGATATTATTATTGTCACCAAACTGGGTCAAAGTTCTGTTCAGAGAGATGCTGGTGATAAAGACAATCTTGGCATTCAAAAGATCAAAAATATTCTCACTTTCCTGCCCTTGTCCCCTCATCTAATACTACTGAGAGTCAACCCCGGCCTGGCAGGCACTGCTCAGCAAAGGGGTGAGTTCATAAATGTATGACCTGCCCTCTCAGAGTCTCCTCCGGGCTGGTGGACCCACAAACAGATGATACACTCTGAAGACGAGCAGGGAGGTGGGGTGGTGCACCTGAAACTTGGGAAGCTCAAACAGGAGGATTGCAGGTTTGAGGCCAGTCTCAGCGATTTAGTGAGACCCAACAAAACAAAACATGGCTGGGGATATAGCTTGGAGGTACAACACCCCTGGGTTCAATCTCCAGTACCAATAAAAAAAAAAAAAAAAGAGAAGAAGACAATGAGCACTCTGGAGGGAACTAAAGTCAGGTAAGGGGTGGGGAGTGTGGATAGAGAGAGGTCCCTCCCTTTCCATGGTTTTTAAGGAGACCTTGTGCAGAGGCAGCATTTCAGCTTGATGCTGAAGGGCACCTGGCAAAGGAGTGTTCCAGGCAGAGGGAGCGCAAGCAGTGTAGTGGTGTGATCCAGATGGAAGAAAGAGAGGGGACTGGAGAATCAGCTCACCAGCCAGCACCCAGGTCAGTGCTGCTGGCCTCTTGCCAGAGTCTATTCCTCAATGGTGCAGTGCGTGGCCCAGAAGGTCTTTTCTCCTCTGGGAACACCTACTCATCAGTTCTTATTTCAAATACTGGGGACTCTGGGAAACCCAAATGACCCGGGCAAAAGTTGGCACTTTTCCTGAACTCCTAGAGCATTTGGCTCATACTCTATTACAGCGCTTTTATGGTGTCTTGTAATCATCTGGTTATGTCACATCTCTCCAAAAAGCCAAGCTCTCCCCACGGGCAGAGACTGTGCCCTGCCATCACTGGCATGGAGAGTTCCATTCATCTACTCAAAAAACAGTCTACTTGAGTGCCTGTTTTGTGCCACAAAGGGAGATACTGGTGAATAAGCCCACATAATTCCTGACCTCGAGGAGCTCATAATCCACATTATGTCTGGGTTCTTTTTGGATTTCTAGGGCATAGCACTAGGTCTGATTCACACAGGGGCTGAATGTCAGAAGAAGAAGGAGGAGGAGAAGGAGGAGGAGGAGGAGGGGGAGGAGGGAGAGGAGGAGGAGGAAAAAAAAGACAGACACAAAGGCTGGCAAGACAAAGCACATCCCTCTCCATGGGAAGAGTTACAAACAAAGGACATGGAGAAAAAAAAAGCAGAGGAAACCTTTTAGCATTCCCATCTCCTCCTCCAAAGAACGTTACTTCCTTCCTATCAGGCCACTGCATTTATAATTACAAAAAATATGATTCATGAGAAATTGAAATTATACATGACGCACTCGGGTTTACTCAGCAGAGCTCAAGCCTTGAGAATTAGGGTTTTGCCTTTCCCGTCATGGTTCCTTTCTTTAGTCCCTCACTCCTTTCCTCAGCTTAAGGAGTTAAACTAGAACAGTTATTGCCAAGTGGCTGATGACCAAATGCTTACAGCTGGTGCAAGAAAGCATCGCATATTATTTCAATTAAGATGTGTCCATATACCTGTAGTCCCAGCTACCCAGGAGGCTGAGGAAGGAGACTGTTTGGGACCAGCCTGGGTACACGGTGAGACCCCATCTCAAAAAAAAAGAAGAAAAAAAAGGGGCCGGGCCTGGTGGCGCATGCCTGTAATCTCAGTACTTGGGAGGCTGAGACAGGAGGATTGCAGGTTTAAGGCCAGCTAGCAACTTAGTGAGGCTTTCAGCAACTTAGCAAGACCCTGTTTCCAAATAAAAAATAAAATAGGCCAGGCATGGTGGCGCACGCTTGTAATCCCAGTACTTGGGAGGCTGAGACAGGAGGATCACAGGTTTGCAGACAGCCTCAGCAATTTGTGAGGTCCTCTGCAATGTAGTTGAGACCCTGTTTCAAAATAAAGAACAAAATAGGGCTGGGGGTATAGCTTGGAGGTAAAATACCCCTGGGTTCCATCTCCAGTAACACACACACACACACACACACACACACACACACACACGCGCGCGTGCGGCTAGGGGTGTGGCCTGAAGGTAGAAAGTCCCTGGGTTCAATTCCCAGTATAACCCCCACAAAAAAACCCTAGCAGATGTTCTTTGTGATTTCTCCTATAGTGGCAAGATGTACAGCCTGATCTTTGTTTCCTCATGATGAAAAGAGCTTCATTTCACCAACAGCAACCCCATAGATGTATGCTGGAGAGAGATGCTAGTGCAGAAGTGTCAGGACAGGAAGGCACAGTTGGCCTGGCTCCCGTTTGTCTCGCCTCCAGTTCCTTTGAGGGTTTCCCATAGGCCCCCATCTCCTCTGAACCCGGGGAGTGAGACTGTCCCTTAAAAACTGAACCCAAGCCGGGCGTGGTGGCGCACGCTTGTAATCCCAGTACTTGGGAGGTGGAGACCGGAGGATCCGGGTTTGCGGCCAGCCTCAGCTACTTAGTGAGGCCCTCCGCAACTTTGTGAGACCCAGTTTCAAAATAAAGGATAAAAAATAGGGCATGGGGTGTAGTTCGGAGGTAGAACGCCCTGGGTTCAATCCCCGGTACTGCAAATAACAACAACAACAACAACAACAAAAAAAAACCGAACCCAGACAGACTGGACTAACAAAATTCTACCATAATTTTTTTTTTTTTTTTGCGGTACCGGGGATTGAACCCAGGGGCATTCTACCTCCGAGCTACACCCCCTGCCCTATTTTTTATACTTTTTTTTTATGCGGTATCAGGGATTGAACCCAGGGGTGTTCTACCTCCGAGATACACCCCCGGCCCTATATTTTATACTTTACTTTGAAACTGGGTCTCACGAAGTTGCAGAGGGCCTCACTAGCTGAGGCTGGCTGCGAACCCGGATCCTCTGGTCTCCGCCTCCCAAGTACTGGGATTACAAGCGTGCGCCACCATTCCCAGCCTACCATAAAAAAAAATTTTTTTTGAGGTACCGGGGATTGAACACAGGGGCGTTCTACCTCCGCGCTACACCCCTGGTCCTATTTTTTTATGCTTTATTTTGAAACCGGGTCTCACGAAGTTGTGGAGGACCTCACTAGATAGATAGATAGATAGATAGAGAGAGAGAGAGAGAGAGAGAGAGAGAGGAGAGGAGAGAGAGAGAGCGCGAGCATGCTGAAGCTGGCCGGGAACCCGGATCCTCCGGTCTCCGCCTCCCAAAGTACTGGGATTACAAGCGTGTGCCACCACGCCCGGCCTGGCCTATCATAAAATTTTTAATGGTGTCTGGAAACCATATGACGTTCTCACATCTCTGAGAAGCTGAGCTCTCCACATAGGAGATCTTACCCTTTCCCCAAAGTGCACTCTCTTCAGAGGCAGGAGAACTTCTTATTTCTAAATGTAGAAACTTAAATCTGGGCTGGGAAACATTAGGGACCCTAGTCCTGAGGAAAGGACTTCTTTGGGGGAAGATTTCATATTGCTCTTAAATATTTGATTTTCACACATATACATTAGATTAAAATGTGTGCAGTGGATGCACACCCCACCATTTCTATGTACAGAAGCAGGCTTTGAGAAAAGAAATCTCTAAGTCTTACACCTGCAGACCAGAAAGTCAAGTACTTCTTTCCCAGAGGTCCACCAACATTAGGTGACAAACTAATGGAATAGGTGGCTTTCTGTGTGTGTGTGTGTGTGTGTGTGTGTGTGGATTGAACCCAGCGTTTTTTGTTTTTTTTTTTTGCGGTACCGGGGATTGAGCCCAGGGGCATTTTACCTCCGAGCTATACCCCCGGCCCTACTTTTTTTTTTATACTTTAATTTGAAACCAGGCCTCACGAAGTTGCGGAGGGCCTCACTAAGTAGCTGAGGCTGACCATGAACCCGGATCCTCGGGTCTCTGCCTTCTAAGTACTGGGATTACAAGAGTGCGCCACCACGCCCACCCCAGGGTTTTTTTTTTTTTTTTTTTTACCTCTGAGCTACACCCCTAGCCCTTTAAAAACAATTTTTTTTTTAAAATTTTGAAACAGGGTCTCACTAAGTTGTGGAGGGCCTCACTAAGTTGCTGAGGATGGCCAGGAACCTGTGATCCCCCTGTCTCAGTCTCCAAGTACTGGGATTACAGGAGAGGGTTTACCACACCCGGCTTGAAAAGTTGGCTTCTAATTTGGTTTCTGTGGTAATGCTGCCCTCTAGGGATAGAAGTTAAAAAGCACTATGAGCTCCACTTGCCTGCTCTGGGACAGGGCAATGCTCTAGCTAAAACATGGCCATAGTGGCCTGCTTTTTACTGTATGTCAACATAGGATTGATGGCACCCTTTGCTGGACATCAGAGAGACCATCTCAAAAGATTTATAACCCAGGCTTTTTACCTCCTGAGTGGAAGTTTCCCAGGAGGCATGTTCCTGTGGGGCAAGCTGAAGCAGTCTGTTACCTCAGGCACCAAATGCACACAAGACACTCATCCCAGATAGCTTTCTACCTAGAACAGGGGCCCAAAAAGTGAATAATCAGGGCTTCTAAGATAAACTGGGAGGTAAAGTCTTTGTGGAATAAATAAAAGTTCAGTTTTACCTTTATCAAAATAACTATAAACAAAAACACCAATTTCCTCAGGGTAAACAAACACCGATGACTGTTTCTCTCCAAAGCCCTTTAACAGATCACTGGGTTGGGGCAATCCAGCAAGTGGACATTCATATAGAAATTCGAAGACAAACATCTGTGTTCTTACTAGGGACTTGAAGACCTGTTCAGGAAAGGTCTCTCTGAGGTGTATTTAAGACTTAAGAGCTGGGTGTGGTGGCACACGCTTGTAATTCCAGTACTTTGGAGGCTGAGACAGGAGGATTGGCAGGTTCACGGCCAGCCTCAGCTACTTAGTGAGGTCCTCCACAACTTAGTGAGACCCTGTTTCCAAATATAGAATAAAAAATAGGGCTGGGGGTGTAGCTCGGAGGTAGAATGTCCCTGGGTTCAATTCCCAGTACAAAAAAAAAAAAAAATTGAGGGAATGAGCCTTGTAATAACCGGCAAAAAGAATTCCAGGCAAGGAGGGAGGCAGGAGTCTAGTCAGAGCTGCAAGCACGGGTCTGTGTGGGTGCGAGGCTGCCTGGGCCTGGATGGCATCCAGAGTAGGCAGAGGGTGAGGAAGAGTCTCCCACAATGGATCCACATGAGCTAATTCTAAAGAACCCGGATCTGCCGGCTCCCCTTTCAAGGGGCTCTCTTAGCCTGCATGCCCCCACAGGCCTGGGACTTGCCCGCACCCACACCATGCTCAGGGGTTCAGTTCTCACAGCCTTGAAAGGGCAGGAGGGCAGAGGCTGTGACTCAGCCCCTTCCTAAGGCGTCTGTTCACCACAGATGCTCCACACAACACGAATCTGTGGGACCAAGGTCACTACAGCCAGGACTTTTAAACTCGGACCAACCCTTTGGTGGGTTGTGGAAAAATTTTAGATGACCAGTGGATTTGTATTTTTTTTTTTTTGAGGTACCGGGGATTGAACGCAGGGGCGTTCTACCTCCGCGCTACGCCCCCGGCCCTATTTTTTTTATACTTTATTTTGAAACCAGGTCTCACGAAGTTGCGGAGGGCCTCACTAAGTAGAGAGAGAGAGAGAGAGAGACGGGGGGGGGAGAGAGAGAGAGAGAAAGAGATCGCGTGCACACGTGAGCTGAGGCTGGCCGCGCGCCCGGATCCTCCGGTCTCCGCCTCCCAAAGTACTGGGATTACAAGCGTGCACCATCACGCCCGGCGTGGATTTGTATTTTAAATAGAAAAACTAGAATAGAAAAATACTAGAGTGCATTCTACATGTCAAACATTTGTTCTGTGAAACCACTGTTTCAGTGAGACATACATTTATGTATGGATTGATTTTATGGCAATTTATAATTCATATGGTAGGTCAAAGGCAAAATGTTAAAAAACCATTAACTTGGGATTCATTTAATCATTCAAAAAGCAGAGGCTCTCTCTTGTACTAGGAACTCACAGGGTTCACTGTGAGGAACTGAAAAAATGGCCCATCTCCGGCTACACTGGAGGTGCTGTTGCTCATGAGGAATGAGTTGTGAGCGGCTAGCAGAACCACCGTCTTCCCTGAGGCCCAGGAATAGCAACAGAGTGGGCTGTGGTGGGCCTAATACTAGACATTTTAAACTCAAAATAAACTCTGCTATCACTTGGGGAGAGACAAGCCCTGGCAGATCTTGTCTTTGCTCACTGCATGAGCTATCCTTGGGCTTCTCAGAGCTCGCTGGGAATCTTGGCCTGGCAGGAACAGACAGCAAACCCAGCTCGTCCCTGCTTGGACTCCATTGTCACCATGTGCCAGAAGAGAGGCTGCAGATTCTGGGAAGCCAGGAGGGATGAAGGTCATCTCTGTACTCTTCTCCATGCCCACGTAGACAAAGGCTGGCCTTAAAACAGCCTAAGCCAGGTAGGGGAGGAGTCATGGACATCTCCTACTCTTCCTAGAGTAGGAAGGAGCGAGGGGAGACTTCGGCCTTGCTCCTTGGATGCAAGTGCAGTTTTGGCTGTACAGGCCATTTGGCTCTAGCACTTTAGGGCATTCTGTGAAGCCAGTAGTGGTAATTTATGCACCCGGGGGAGAAGGATATGAAGCAGTCTGAACAACTTAGGGTTGACAGCACCCTTTGATGGACATCAGAGAGAACATCTCAAAAGATTTATAACCCAGCTTTTTACCTCCTGAGTGGAAGTTTCCCAGGAGGAACGTCCCTGTGGGGTGAGCTGTAAGCAGTCTGCTGCCTCAGGAGGCAGCCTGCAGCTGCGTACCAAATGCATACAAGACACTTAGCCCACATGGCTTCTACCCAGTACTGGGGCTCCAAAAGTGAATAATTAGAATAAGACCAGAAACTGTTCCTAAGAGGAATGGACTGAGAGCATGGTGCACAGGTCAATGAGGCCCCAGGGCTGGGAGGGCATTCCTAGAAACTGTATTGCTTCAAATGTTAAAGCTAACAGAAGACAATGGAGGCAGACATCTTTATATTTGTGGGTCAGGAAAGGATGTCTCAAACAAGCTCCTCAAAGCACAAACCAAAAGGGTAAAACAACTGAACTGAGTAGTTTTAGTCTAAAAACCAGGAAGTATAAAACAAGAAATCTAATAGAAAAATGGGTTAAGGATATGGACAGGCAAATCACAGGGGGGAGATGCTTACCCTTAGCAGCCATCAGAACACCTAAGAACAACCAGCCTGGATGAAATGAGAAAGCCAGCCCACATTAAGTAAGTGCTGGTGAGGCTGTGGGCTAAAGGAGCCACGGTGCAGAGCTGGACAAAGTGTCAACTGCCTGGCTCCCCAGCCCTGGTGGCTTCCTGAGCACAGCAGAGTGAGGTGGCACTCAGGGAGACCTGATGCTTGGGCTGTGGCAGTGAAGAGGAGGTGCAGGGGGTGCACAGGAGAACGGACAAGTAGGTGCTGTGTGTGCAAAATACTCCCAGTGCTCAAGGAGCAGTATTTGCATAAAGCAACACAGACTTAAAAAATATAACAGCAAGCCGGGCGTGGTGGCGCACGCTTGTAATCCCAGTACTTTGGGAGGCGGAGACCGGAGGATCCAGGTTCCTGGCCAGCCTCAGCTCTCTCTCTGTCTCTCTGTCTCTCTGTCTCTCTCTACTTAGTGAGGTCCTCCACAACTTTGTGAGACACGGTTTCAAAATAAAGTATAAAAAATAGGGCCGGGGGTGTAGCGCGGAGGTAGAAGGCCCCTGGGTTCAATCCCCGGTACTGCAAAACAAACAAACAAACAAACAAACAAACAAACAAACAAACAAAACAGCAAAGGAAACAAACTGTCAACACAGCACATTCCATTTATGTACAAGAAAACCAGGGGTATATAAAACCCTATTTTCTCAAGATACATTAATATCCAAGTGAATAAATGTGGAATATTTAAAGTAGCACATAAGGGGAGGGGCACAGAAGTGGGATTAGAAATGAAGAGAAACAAAAGGGGACAGTGAGCCAGGCGTGGTGGCACACGCTTGTAATCCTAGTACTTGGGAGGCGGAGACCGGAGGATCTGGGTTCGCAGCCAGCCTCAGCTACTTAGTGAGGCCCTCCGCAACTTAGTGAGCCCCTGTTTCAAAATAAAGAATAAAAAATAGGGCTGGGGGTGTAGCCCGGAGGTAGAATGCTCCTGGGTTCAATGCCCGGTACTGCAAAAAAAAAAAAAAAAAAAAAAAAGAGGAGACAGTGCTAATAGCACGTGCCCTGGGGAGGAGAGTGTTATGAACTCAGATTCATGGGTTTGGGGTTATAGCCTCCAGCCCAAGACTAAACACACTGCCCCCTATGTCCTGGGCTCAAACAGCCATTATTGTCCTTATCCTCACAAGAATTTAAAAACAGGTGGATAACTCCTGGATTAGCCTCCATACATTCATACTTGGAAGGTGCAGCGCTGGCCCACAGGGTATGAACACACGAATGAGGGTGGATTCTGGGGTGCAGCTTTCATTAATACTTCTACTCTGGCTAGGTTTGGGGATTTGTTTCACTGACTATCCAAAAATAACTCAATTTTAGAATACTCTGGAAAAAACTCTGGATAGTCAAAAATCAAATTAATAAGAATGAATATATACTGCGATGGGTTTTGCTGTTAGAGGACCTTGTGGAATTATGATCCTCGGGTATAGATGGTTGTGTATGTCTTGAGTGGCTGTATAGATATTAGGACTGTTCAGTTTTTAACCATTTGGGATGAAATTTTTAAGGGCGTAGAGCCCATAATTCAATCTTCTCCTGATGACTCATGGCTATGGTCTCAGTGTGTACCAACATCTCTTCTGAGCTGTGATTGAGAAAGCCATTGGAGTCCACTAGGGTATGTAGGGCAGTATGTCCCTACCCTGAATGTTCCCAGGCTGCGGGGCCTTTGGAGTCCTCATGTCTGATTTGGTCAGACTGTCTCTTCCTGCTTTCAGGTGCCCTGTTGTGGCTGCTGTCTGTGCCTGGCTTACACATTCCTTCTTTCGCCCCATCTAATGAGAATAGACTGGAAGGAAAGCTCCAGGCTTACACCACGGGCTGCAATGTTAGCTATTTTGACTGTGCAGTTTATCTCCTGTCCAGTGTGGAGGGAGAGAGAGGAAGTAGTGAGACGTTCTTCTAAAAAATGATGGTGTCTAAGCCAGGCATGGCAGTGTATGCCTGTAATCTCAGTACTTGGGAGGCTGAGACAGGAGGATCGCAGGTTCAAGGACAGCCTCAGCAACTTAGCTAGACTCTGTTTCAAAAATAATAATAATAAATAAAGAGTTGAGGGTGTATCTCAGAGGTAGAATGCCCCTGGGTCCAATCCCCAGTAAAACACACACACACACACACACACACACACACACACACACACACACCAA
>PVJS01054300.1:0-13005 GCA_004027185.1 Glis glis
AAGTTGCAGAGGGCCTCACTAAGTAGCTGAGGCTGGCCGCAAACCCAGATCCTCCTGTCTCAGCCTGCCAAGTACTGGGATTACAAGCATGGGCCACCATGCCTGGCTAAATAATTACAACATTTTAAAAAGTTCTTTGTTAAATAAAGTCCTTGCACCAGAAGGAAAATAAATTCATCTTAAAGTTTAAGTACTCCTTTAGTATGTTACACAATCTAACAAAGTAATACGATACAAGGAAAAATCATGATTTTAAAATATTTTTGAAATATTTAGAGAAATCTTTTAAGATGTGAAATTTCATGTAGACATTGCAGAACCTATTTATGTGCAGTTGATTTAACTGACTACAGAAAAAAGAGCATTAGAAGCTATTATTTCAACGAGTATTTTATATTTTATATTTGTTTAGGTGTTAATTTGTAACACCTCCCCACCTTCATGCATCCAAATAAAATCCCATCTGGAAACCATAATTGGGAATTTGCACCAATGTTTATTTCAGTGTTTCCTGATCTGTGCTTTAGAAATTTTGACTTTAAAAGTTAAAGCTATGCCTATAAATCTTCATTTTTAAAATACATATTTTGGATTATTCCAAGTCAAGTGATCAGAATGCCATTTTGAAGTATTATCTGAATCAAAAGTTATTTCTGATATTTAAGTATTTATTGAATTTTGACTCTACAGATTGAAGTTTCTGATGATTCAAATAACTATGGCCTTGAAATTCAACTTTGCTCTATTTAGTAGTATGGTAATGAATTTCAGAGGAAGTTTTCATTGATCTTAGATGCACATTGAATTGAATTTGGAAAACTTTTTAAAAATACTGACAATTGAAGTCAAACCTGAATCTGATTTATTGGATATGGAATAGAGCCCTGTTATACAGTGTTTATATATGATTACCACATGAATCTGATGTGCATTTAGGGTTAAAAATAAGGGGAAATAGAAATAAAAAATGAGTAGGAATATAAAAATATGTTTAATGCTATACATGTTAAACTATATTTTATATATACACATATATGTATAGTTATAAACAATTATACAATTACACTCACTAATATAAAAGAGAAACTACCTTCCAATTTTCTTTCAGTTACTATGGAGACCTTAAAAACTGGGTTGCCATTATTGGCCATTTTTCTCCTTATCTTTCAGTGAAATTGAAATCTTTCTTGGTTCTACTAAGAAAAATTTTATAGAGTGAAGTGTCAAAGCAAGGCATTATGTAATTTCACTATTTGAAGCAAGAACAAAGTGAAATTTGCTGTTTGCAATTTCATGCTGGAGACATTTTATGCTGGACATAATAGCCTAGTTAGATTAATAAGAGCAGACACACGGGGGAATTGATAATAAAAGGTAATGTAAGGCTGAGCTGTACATTCTCCTCCATAGTAGTAACAATTATTCCTATGAAAATAAAGAGGCATTAAATTATTTACATGAAAACATTGTAGTACATACAGACTAGTTCCAATAGTATGGTTCTAAATACATTTTGAACAAAAAGCCAGATATATCTTTCTTTATGTGTGTCAACCTAAAGATTTCAATCATGACCTTGAAAAATGTGACATACTCCAGATTCATTCAAAAGTAGAAATTGTCATTCTTAGAAAATTGTACATGGTAAAAACTTATACATTTATCTGTCAATTAAAAATTTAAAAACTGCCAAATTTTTGTTAAACAAGAACCTACCTAATAAAGAATCCCTCCCAACAATATATGTTCTATTCCTTAATCGAGAAGCTCATTCAGTTTCCCCATACACTGAATATTTTTATATTTTATGAAACTTTAATACTTCCTGTGTTCTATTTCCTCTGAGTCTTACTAGGGGGCAGAAGTTAATCTGATGTGATAGTAAGTGATTATATTAATGCTAAATCATTTTCACATAAAATAACTATATTCTGAGAATTTTTACATCTAGCTGTTAATTTGCTCCTTTCAAATAATCATCAATATGCCATGATGATTAGAATTTTATATATGAAGTACCATAACTCAGTTTTCACCGTGGTTAATCCTGGTCTAGGCAAAACAGAACATACTGATGCCTTCATCCCTTGGGCTCTTTTCTCCTGCCCAGCTCCCACTATTAAAAATATTTAGAAATGCAAATATAATATCACCAAAAATAAGTCTGAGTTTAAATGAACAAAAATAAAATGTAGGGTGCCAAAATTAACAGAAACATAGAATTGGAGAGCAAAACTCATGGGTCTGGGGAAAATCTGGATGGCTTACTAACTTTTACTCAGTGATAGAGTTGGGGTGGTTTGGGAGCTAATAGAAGGTGAAGTGTATTAGTTTTGGGGACTAAGATATCTGCATAGCCTTGGACATGAAGATTTTATCTTTTTTTTTCACTTAAGGTACTGGGTATTGAACTCAGGTGCATTCTTCCTCTGAGCTACACCCCTAGCCCTTTTTATTTTGGAAAAGGATATCACTAAATTGCCAAGCCTGGCCTGGAACCTGCAATCCTCCTGTCTCAGCCTCCTACGTACTGGGATTACAGGTGTGCTCCACCATACCTGGCTAGATTTGATCTCCTTACTGTACTCAATGAATCTGTGAAGCCATATATTCTATCATCTCTGATTGATAAACTAAGGTACCAAAGAACTACAGTCCTATTCAAAATGCACCAGAGATATATCTCTTCAAACACCCTCTTCTAACTCCTCTTTATGATTCCCTCATTTAAATAGCCAGTAACTTGAAAATAGAAACCACTGCCTAGGGCTTTCCCAGCCTTTGAAAATATGTTCTCTAATTGTATTTGTCATATTAATAAAATTGGTCTTAAGATGATACTTACTTCTATTAGAATAGCTGTCTAGGAAATCACTTAATTCTCTTAGAATAGCTGTCTAGGAAATCTCACAAATTGTGCTCTTTCAATAGTTTAAAAGCAGGTGTGATAGAGGCAGCTACTAGTGGCACTAGTCACATATCGTAAGTTGTTTAAGACAGTGTGAGAACACACAATGAATGCTGTGTGCATGTATGTTTCTATCACTCTGAACTTCACTATGATGCATAATTAGAATGCACCAATTAACAACAACAACAACAAAAAAAGTTGGGGTTGTGAGGTAGTGAAACATGGTAAGGAGAGAGCTAAACTGAATGCACAGCACACTTGTTTTTCAAATTATTCACTTTGTTTTCGTTTGTTACTTCATAAAAACGTATCTCTAACCATTAATATATTTTACATAATAAACACACACACATATATATAATATATATATAATATATATATATATATACACACACACATATACAATAAGTCTGTCTTGTTCAACCTCATCTAACCAGCAAGTAGCCATTTCTGACATCGAAATATTCAGCAGGTTTTATCAGAAAATGATTTAACAGAGGATATAATTCTTTCCCTTTATTACAATGAAAGGAAGTTATAAACTATCCCATTGGCAAAGACACATAAAGAGATTTAGATCAAATTATTGTTTCTGTGGGTACCATCCTGCCTGACCCTTCCCTTCTCTCCCAGAAAGAGAAAGACAGATTGTGGTGTCAGGAGTGACTCCGCCAGCTGGCACTGAGCGGTTTAAACATGTTCTGGTTTTACATATTGCTGTGGGATAACAGGGAGAAAGTCAGCGTGAGAGGGTCAGACGTGTCTTGAACAGGATCCAAGGCCTACGCGGCTTTGAGATGCAGGATTGAATGCTCATGTTGGCTTTGGTGCAACAGTGGTTATCATCTTTTTGTCCAAGGACCCACGTGTTATTTTATTCAAATCTTGGCTCTTCTGACCATACCACAAATCAAAAAGTTGGATATGTAATAGTTTTAAGGTATATTTGGCCTTAAATGATCTAATTGAATTTCGACATACCTTTTAAAAATATGATATCATTGCACTGAGAGACTGAAAAACAAGACCAAAGAAACAAGTAGCATTCTCAGTCCAGGTTTACCAAGTTATAAAAGCAGGATTCAAACACTCATTACACAATGTAATAGAATTATGTGTTCCTTTTGTACTTCTGTATTATTTGGTGTAATTGTTTTGGATCTATGTGTCACTGTCCACGTTTACTCACTAGAACAAAATGTTCCCTTATGCATGCATGCTACAAACCCTCTACATTCTTATTTTCTATTCAGAGGATTGAACCCAGGAGCATTTTATCACCAAACTACATCCCCAGCTCTTCTTTTTCTTTTTTTTTTAAACAAGGTCTCACTATGTTGCTGAAGCTCTTGCAAAATTGCTAAGGCTGGCTTTGAACCATGATCTTCTTGTCTCATCCTCTTATTTACTGAGATTACAGGTGTGAGCCATGATGCCTGGCTGTAAATCCTCTACATTTTAATTATTTCTCTATCTTGCAATCTACTTTTCTTTTCCTTTTAATTCACCCTCTTCTTCCTTCATCCAGTCAACACATCTTTACAGCCTTGGAGTGAACTTGGAGATGGGAATCAAACACTGACCTTACTTTACTCTTAAAAGAGCTTTATGGAACTCGATGAATCATTTAACATTGGGGCTTTCTGTTTTATTGTTGTTTTTAATTGTCAAATAGAGTTGCATATGTTTATTGTGTGCTATATGATATTCTGAATTACACCTACATTACAGAATGACAAATTTTAGCTAATTACCTTATGCATTACCTCATTAGTTAACATTTTTGTGATGAAAACACTTAATATCTATTCTTTTATTATATATGAATTTGTTTTCACAGTGTATACATATATCTAATCATTATATGGTTCTCAATAATATGTACAATTTTATGTACCAATTATGACTTTTTGTTCTTATAAAACATCCTGAATCTTCCACATTCAGTCAGAACTATTCATATATTTACTGCTATTCATTTATTAATTCATTCACTCATCCAATCAATAAATATTCTGTTTACAACCAGTTGTCTGTCTACTGACCATCACGAAAGATTTATGGTTCTCAAATTTTACTATACTTCTGTGAGTTACCTTACTTCCTTGGATTCTAAGTTCTTTATCTATAAAATGAATATATATCACTATATACCTTTTCCAACAGAGTTTTTATGAGGGTCAAATGTTACACAATTTTTGAAGTAAAAAATGCCAGAAAAAGGCAATAAATGTGTAAATCTTGGGTAACCTTTGGGTAAACAAAATTTCCACAGCACAAAAAGAAGAAAATTTTACTGTTTTTAGTAAATGTAAACCAAACAATAATTCTTAAGGTATTATTCAATAAATTAATGAATATAAAAGATACTCAAGGTTGATTCTTTCATCTAGAGATTAAAATTATTGAAATTAGGAGAAATTGTTCTTTTTAAATACATGCTGAGTGTTTTCCTGGAACATTAGTATGTTTTCAAAATATCCTGAGTTAAGCCAAGGTACCACACTCTTAGGAGGCACACAACAAAGGAGACTGTAAACACCATACAACTATATCAAAGAGACATGAGGACAGCATTTCTTCCTGATTTTATGTTTGATGTTTATGGTCCTTATATGTATATAGCTTACAGGAATGTATTTTATTTTTTTTGACTCAAACATTCACTAGACCAAAAAAAGACCTAAAACTCCTGAAATTTAAGGAAGGGGTAGCTCATAGAAGGCAGACCTTATGTTCTTTATTCAGTAGTAATAATACTTGCTAAGTTTCTTAGGTGCTTTCTAATGCTTTAAGTGTTTTGCATTCAGGAATTCATCTACCTTTTCCATGAGCCCTATGAAGAACATCCCATCATCACCACCATTTAAGGGTGAAGCATAAAGAAGTTAAAAGATGTTCTCAGGATCATGTAGTGCAAGTGCTGTAGTCAGGAAAGAAGGGAAATGAAAGGAGAAAGGTACAGGTGGGGAAGGAGGACAGCTCTATATTACAGGTGATCCTGTTAAGAGATAGTTTTCGTCTTGCAGAATTGCTCATTCTTATTCCAGGTTAATGATGATTCTTCAAAGCAGGCTGAATGCTGCTTCATCCATAAAGTGTTTCTTAACTACAAAATTTCAAGGGTAATTTTATTTCATATTTGTAGCAGTCTTGTGGCTCAACACTCATATTTTTATTGTCATTGTTTTCAATTATATACTGATTTTCCGTGCTTACAGACTATGAGAGATTTGAAATTTAAAATATATTTGAATATGTATTTAAATCTTATATATATTATCCTATTTGATTTTTTTCTCTATATTATATATCTGAGGCTTTTTCAGTGCTGGTATGTATATATTGGTTTAATTCATTTAAATTTTTGTGCATGATTTTATATGTGACCAAACCAAATACATCCAAATTTATGCATTTTTTTTCACTGAAAGGCATTGAATAAATTCCCATTTTATTATTTCAAACATTGCTACAATGACAAATATTGTGTGATTGCTCAGCATAGATGAAAAATGCAAATATAACATTTTTTACTTTGTTTCCTAGAGCAAGCATACCTTTTAAGGGTGTATGGGCATCCCTGTTCCCTCATATTTTGACCAACACCATACTTTTTATTTTTGCAAATAGTTTGATGCTTTGACCGTCATTTTTACAAATTATATTTTGATTCATATTTTTCAGTTTTTTGATGGGATTGAACATTATTTTTTCAGACTATTTTAGTTGACATTTAATGGAAATTTTCATGAATAAATACACTCTTCAGAGGCGTTCACAAAATAACTTCCCAATGTTCCAACCATGCAGATGAAAAAGAAAAAAGAGAGGATAAAGAGCTGTACAGAAGCCTTCCCATGTCATGTTCTCCTCTGGTCCCGGCCTGCCTTCAGCAGCAACTACTGTCATGCCATGTCCCTCAGCAACTCAGTTTTGTCTAGGTCATTACTTAGCACATGACGTTATTTAGTATTTACACTTTTCCAACTATCATGTTTTGTTCAACATTATACTTTAAAGATCTCCCCCAATATTTCACTCTGCAGTAGTACTTGTTCAATTTTAATTGCCACATGTCATACCTCATTACATTTATTCATTCCATTTGAATCGTAGTTTTGGTTAGAAATAATACAGATATGAATAGCACTTCTCTCTGCACATACTTGCAAATGTACTTTTAGATTGCAACTGAACACATTTCTATTATATATGTATTGTGATGTATATATAATAATTAGTAGTAGAAATACTAATACAAATATACTTAATAGTAGAATTACTGAGCCATGATATATGCATGGGTTCCACTTAAAAAATCATGAATAATAATATTCAAAGTAATTAATCTAGTTCTAGTACATTGAATTTATAGATTATTTGGAGTAAAATTTATGTCCATTAAAGTTTAAATACATTCTATGTAAGTTTGCAAACTTCATATTTACTCAGGTCTTTTTAATATCCCTTGAATATATTATATTGTTTAGACTAATTGAAATTTATCAAAATCTCTTTCTAAAGGATTTACATATTTTATAAGACATTTTTATGGCTATGATAAGTAGCACATTTTTTCTAACAAAATTGTATTATCCTTTGATTTATTTGACTGTTATTTGATAATTTTTAACTTTTAGTAATTTGGAGGTAGTAAATTTGCTTTCCTTTCTTTTAGAAATAAATAGAAGTTATTTAGAAGGCATAGATATATTCATTAGAACTTAATTTAGTCTATAGCTTTAGCCTCTTTCTAATCAATAAAAGGAACTGGAAATGCTTTAACTTACAACTACCCTTCCATCTTCTCTTTCATGTCTGTCTTCTTTTACTGAACACATATGTAGCTAGAATCTAGATTAAGAAAGAACAATGACCACAAACCAGAAACACTTTTCATGCTCCCTTCCAAATAAAAATATTATAAATAGTTACAGAGAAGACTAGAAAGTTTGGTAAACAGGATGTCAAAAAGACCAGGTATGGTGGCATACATCTGTAATCCGAGTACTTGGGAGGCTGAAACAAGAGGATAAGAGTTTCAAGACCAGTCTCAGCCTTAGTGAGACTCTCAGCAACCTAGTGAGACTCTGCATCAAAAATTTTTAAAAAATTACATAAAAAGGACTGGGGGTGTAGTTTGGAGGTAGAATGCCCTGTGTTCAATATCTAATAACTAACATACAGACACACACACACACACACACACACACACACACACAAACACACACACGAGGAGGTTACAGAAGGATTAAATTATTGTTTAAGAAGTGTATTATTCATTCAGGAATTATTAATATGTGGTTACAATTTTCTAATCTGAAGACCCTTAAGACTTGAGTGGTGCTTAAGAACTGCTGGTTCTGCATGTGATGAAGCAGGCCTGTGCTTAGAAAACTGTTTTCTTACATATACGAGACACTATAAATGCAAGAACTGAGATAGTGAGGCAAATGACAAAAAGGAAACATCTGACAAGATACACCAGTGCTATTAATCTGGCTCAGAAATCAATATTGATTGTGTGTAATATTGATTGGGTGTCAGTGAAGGGGTGTGTGAGGGAGGGAGGTTTGCCTGAAGAATAATGATCATTATAAAGAACAGTAGAATCAGGACATAAGCTGTGCTGGAAATGTGGGGTGCAGGTGTTATATTAGGGTTGCAGCTAACCAGCTTTCAGTTAGAACGGAATATCTGAGATTCTGCCATAAAGATGGGTTGTTTGACATATCATATGTTATGAAAAGCATAGGAGAAGCTTTGTGTATGAATGTGGTCATCAACTAAGAGGGTAAGTTCAGAGAAATTCAGAGTAAAGACTACTGAGATATTCACATATGGTGCAAAAGAGAGTAGGATGAGGGACCAGTGAATGGGTAGGCAAAGACAGAAGCTGATCCCCAGCAGATCAAGGCATCCCAGGTGAGAAGAGACAGAAGAATTTTCACAAGGCATATGTATCCACAGTGTGAAAGGCAACAGAGAGACTCAGTAAAATTAGGAGAGAAGATAAGATATTTAATTTGGCTTAATTTATACTTCCCTTTTTCTTTTGCCTTCATCTAAATAGAAATGGTTTTAAATTATTACTTTCCATGTCCCTTCATAGGAGCAGAGCCAGCCTTTAATTAGAGTTTACATACCTGATGTCAACCTTAAGCATGTTTTATGAATGCCATTATATATTATCAAAATGAAATCATTAATTTCTTTGTTCAACAACTGTTCACTTTCTTCTTAATATATAACAATTACTCTTCTGGGCTCTAGAGGGAGAGTGATAGGAAAGACAATTTTCTCACTTCAGAGAGCTTATATTTCAGGTGGAAAGACAAAATCACATGTAAATATGAATAGGCAATTTCAGACAGCAGTAAGAGTCAGGAAGAAAATAAAGCTATACAATTGGTCACAATGTGGTAGATTTAAATGATGACAACCTTTTCACTCCTCCTTGAAACCTTCTCCTTGTATCTGACATTTTTTTCATCAAGATGTGAGACATATTTCCCCTACTATTGCTCTGAGTCATTGATACATAACATACCCACACATGCAATGTAAGCAGACATTTTTAAAGTTCTTATACTTATATTTTTCCATGTCACTCTGCTTCATCATAAAAAGACATACCTGAATAACAAAGTAGGAGGACACCCACTTTCAAATTTCAAATGATACTATAAACAAATCAAGAGAAACATAATCAATAGAAAGTATAGTCACATAGCTCAGTAAAGTAGAAATGGATGAACATGGATATAATGATCTGTAAAAAGGAACAAAGATATTCAAATGAAAGAATATTCTTTTCAGTAAGCAAAGTTAGAACACAATGGAATTCTACTCAGCAATAAAGAAAAACAAAATAATATCATTTACTGGCTGGGCGTGGTGGTGCACGCTTGTAATCCCAGTACTTTGGGAGGCAGAGACCGGAGGATCCGGGTTCACGGCCAGCCTCAGCTCTCTCTCTCTTTCTCTCTCTCTCTCTCTCTCTCTCTCTCTCTACCTAGTGAGGCCCTCCGCAACTTCATGAGACCCGGTTTCAAAATAAAGTATAAAAAAATAGGGCCGGGGGTGTAGCGCAGAGGTAGAACGCCTCTGGGTTCAATCCCCGGTACGGAAAAAAAAATATATATCATTTACAAGAAAATGTAAGGACTTCAAGAACAGCATGTTAAGTGAGATTAGCCAATCACAGAAGAAGAGTCATATGTTTTCTCTAATATGTGCAAGCTAGGGAGTAGTGGGGATACAAAAAGGACTCTGTACAATGGTGGAGAAGCCTCAGGGTAGCCAGGGAAGTGGTCTAAGGGAAGGGAAAGGGGAAGAATGAAGTTCATCAATGGAATTACTACCATTGACCATGTGTACATATGAGAATATACCAACGTCAATCTCAGTACTCTGTACTGGGGGGAGGGGGAGGTGTGGGGGGGACACCAAAAGCTGTGTGCATGTATGTTACTGTCAAATTGATGTCCATTATTTGATGTCCATTGTGATGTGAGACTATAATGCACCAATAAAAGCACATTAAGAAAAAGAACAAATGGACACTGATAGGCCAAAAATATGGAAACAGACATTACACTTTTATAAATATCAACTCAAAATACATCAGAGACCTAAAGGGGAAATCCTAAACAATAAATTTTCTGGAAGAAAATAAACTCTATGTGGCCTTGGGATTGATGATGTTTTTAGATACAACACTAAAAGCATGAAACCTGAAAGAAAAAAAAATGATGTTAGATTTTATTTTCACAGCCAGCAAGCAACTAGGATTCAACAATGAATCTTAAATGTGTATTCCTTCCAAAGCTAGTCTGGAAGACTATATGCTGTATATATTCCTAATATATTCTATTCTATCATGGATGAAAATATAGAGGCAGTAAAAAGATTAGTGACTCCTATGGATTTATGGGGGGTAGGATTGAATAGACAAAGAATTGGTTAATTGTTTAGAGAGGAAGAATATTCTACATGATGCTATAATAGGGAGGATATATGACACTTTCTCCTTTCATAGAAGTTTAGCCATGAAGAATGAATTTTAGTGTATATAATTCTTAAGTCATTTAAGATACTAGGGGATTCTAGCATGTAATGCAAAACATCAAAGAACAACATAAATTTCATATGAATGTGTGAAATGACATCACTGAGGGGCTCAAAGAAAAGTGGTTGGATTAAGTAATTCTGGAAATCAATAGATTCTTTAAGGCTAAGATAGGAGGAAATATACAGAAGTTCAAGAGTTGTCAAAAGTTGGTTCCTTCAGGACATAAGACTTATGACACTGCACTCACACAAAGTGAAAGGTTAAATGTTTCCTTCATGTGTGGAAGCTAGGGAGAAATTGAGATACAAAAGGGACTCTGGACAAAGGAGGAGAAACCCTAGTGGAGTGATGGAGGGGTCTCAGGCAGGGAGGCAGGTGGAGGGAGGGAGACTTGATGAAGGAAACACTTCAATAGACATGATGTACAGACACAAAATTATCAATGCCAATCTCAGTGTCATCCACGGGGAGGATGAGGGAGCAGGGTGGGAGATGGGGGGCAGGATTACCAAGTGCTGTATGCATGTATGTCTTTATCTCTCTGAACTTCATCATGAGGTATGATTACAATGCACCAATAAAGAAAAGAATTATGACACTGGAATTGAACAGTTAACGAATGGATGGAAGACAATAGAAGCCAGGCTTCTTACCATTACAATGACAATTTACAGAAAAGTAAGAAAGGATTGAAGAGTGATCCAGATAATAAAATATTAGTATGTGAGGAATTGGTATGTGATCATATTTATTTGAGTACATTTACAAATAGATATATAGAGATAGTTATAAATATGGTTATATACATAAATCAGCATACACACATATTTTCTTTGTTTGCTTAGTGGGGCTAAAAACAATGTGATCCCAGTAGCAATGAGCACACCTAGTATCCAAATACTGTTTCCTAATTCCTTCTCCTAATAAAAGTTACCAGGTCTTCTTTGGGAAAAGGCTATTCCTAGACCGGGGTAGGAAATATATAAAGACATCTAATAATGCAAAAAATGTATGACAAGAGCAAAAACAAAGTAAAAACCTCACAAGAGTGATAAAGGCCAAAATATATAGAAGCCAAGTGAAGCTGAAAGAGTTCCCAATCCCCAACACTGTAAGAGTTTGATAGAAGAAAATAGTTTTTTCTGTATAATCAAAAGTATACAATAAATATTTATAAATCCAGGGTGATATAAGTGAATGACTAAATACATATATTGATGGAGGAAGATAGACAAATCTTCTCTGCAAGTGAATTTGGAATAGTTTATATAGATGGATACACCACCTTCATAGTGGCTTTCTAAAAAATGTAGACAAATGGAAACAAGAGTCATTTTACAGTGACGAAATCCAAAATATGTTTCAGCCCTTTGATCAAATTCAACATCAACAGTGATACGTTCTGTGGGTTATATGTACATTTGCTGTTTGGTGCTAAAAATGATTTTTTCACTCTGTGATCTTCCTCCCCAAATCATACAATTTCAGTCTCATCATGATAAAAACATCAGATCTCCATTTGGTTGTGTTTAATGAAAACATCTAACCATTATTCCTCACAACTATTCAGGTTATCAAAACAAAGACATCTGAGAAACTGCCACAGACGAAAGAAGCCTAAGGGGATGTAATGTCTAAACATAAGGAGGTATCCTGGAAGGAATTCTGGAGCTTAAAAAGAACATAAAGAAAAAAAGAAGTGTGGACTAAGGTTAGTAATAATCTATAAATACTGGTTTGTTAGCTGTGACAATGCGACATACTGGTATGAGAGGTTATGCCTGGAAGACACTGGGATTGGAGCACAGAGGAGCTCTCTGAGTCTCACATGCTTATTGCACAGCTGAGATCCAGCCCTCCTCATATGATCCTCAATGGTTGCACAAAACTACTTGTACAAAAATTTTTTTTTTTTTTGCGGTACCGGGGATTGAACGCAGGGGCGTTCTACTTCCGCGCTACACCCCCAGCCCTATTTTTTTTTATACTTTATTTTGAAACCGGGTCTCACAAAGTT
>PVJS01054301.1:0-13002 GCA_004027185.1 Glis glis
CTGAGGCTGGCCGCGAACCCGGATCCTCCAGTCTCTGCCTCCCAAAGTACTGGGATTACAAGCGTGCGCCACCACGCCCGGCTAGCCTCAGCATCTTAGCATGACCTTCAGCAACTTAGCGAGACCCCAAGACCCCATTTCAAAATAAAAAATAAGTGCTGGGGGTGTAGCTCAGACTTACAATACCCCTAGGTTCAATCCCCAGTATAAAAAGAAAAAAAAATTTTTTTTTCCTCACAGTTCTGGAGGGTGGGATTTCGAGACAGGGTGCCAGCAGGGGCAGGGTAAGGGTCTCTTCCTTAATCCAATGCTACTAGATTAAGATCCCCATCCCTAGGACCTCATTTAACCTTAATTTCCTATCTCCAATTACAGTCATTGTTGGCCTTATAAAAAGAGGGAAAGAGATTTCTTCCTTTCCGATCTCACACACTAAGGAAAGGACACGGTGAGTTGCAGCTGGATGGCTGCATCTTACAATGGAAAAGAGAGCCCTCACCAGAACCTGACCATGCTGGCACCGTCTCGGACTTCCTGCCTTCAGAACTGTGAGAAAATAAATTTCTGCTGTTTAACCGACCTATTCTAGGGTATTTTGTTATGACATCCCAAGCAGACCAATAATATCCATTGGGCCAGACACTATTCTAGCACTAGATATAAAAGATACTCATCATGAGTTAAAGAAAAATTTCTGCCCTCAAGGCCTCCACTGTCTAATAGGTGAGAGAGACAAAGCACACTATGGTAAGCACTCTAAATGAAGCAAAAAAAAAAAAAAAGGAACTTTGGCGATCCTAACACTGCCACATCCCTCTAAGGAAGGTCAAAGAATATTAAGAAATGTCAACCTTATAGAAATATAGCTTGAGGTTGAATTATGATAGATAAGTAAAGATTCATGAAGTAGAACAGGAGAAAAGGAAATTCCAAGCAAGGGGAATATCATAAGCAAAAGTTTGGAGAGACTGTTCAACTCCAGTAACCATAAATAGTTCAGTATTGCTGGAATGCAGAGTGGGAAACGGGGAGTAGTAGGAAATGCTGCTGAAAATGTAAGCAGAAACCAGATGATGGATGTGCCATGATAAGAAGTTTGAACTTCATTTTGTAGGCCACAGGGAACCACTGATGAATTTTAAGCAGGGGAATAAAATGAATAGATTTGTATTTTACAAAAGCACTCTCTGGCAGAGTATGAAAAACAAATTGGAAGAGGGAGAGAAGAGGGGCATTGTACCAGTTAGAAAGCTACTGCAAAAGTACAGGGGAGAACTGATAAAGTCATTAAGAGAGGGAAATAATAAAGGAATGGATGAGAGAGGTATTTATGGGGCCAAGTGGAACTACCACAGGGTTAAAGCCACACACAAAATTTAACATCTGTCCTAAGTTCCTTGGCCTTTTTGAACACCTCACCTCTACAATAAGAAAAATCCCTGAAAGGTTATTGTGAAGGTTAAGAAAATAATTTCTGTATCTACCTATGCTGTAGCTATTTCTAGATGTTAGATAATTACCTTAGAAATGACAGCATTATCTTGGATGCTTTGGTGAATATAGATGTGGGAGTTCAGGGAATAATCAAGAACCAAAGATCACTTCTCTACTTGTGGTCTAGGCAACAGAGTGAACAGTGGTGTTAAAAACTCAGCTAGGGGCCGGGCGTGGTGGTGCATGCTTGTAATCCCAGTACTTTAGGAGGCGGAGACCGGAGGATCCGGGTTCGCGGCCAGCCTCAGCTCGCTCGCACTTTCTCTCCTTCTCTCTCTCTCTCTCTCTCTCTCTCCCTAATGAGGCCCTCCACAACTTCGTGAGACCTGGTTTCAAAATAAAGTATAAAAAAATAGAGCCAGGGGTGTAGCGCAGAGGTAGAACGCCCCTGGGTTCAATCCCCAGTACCGCAAAAAAAACAAAAACAAAAACAAAAAAAAAAAACAACTCAGCTAGGAAATAAAGGAAGAACAAGCCGGGCGTGGTGGCGCACACTTGTAATCCCAGTACTTGGGAGACTGAGACTTGAGGATCCAGGTTCACTGCCAGCCTCAGCTACTTAGTGAGGCCCTCTGCAATTTAGCGAGACCCTGTTTCAAAATAAAAGAATAAAAAATAGGGCTGGGGGTGTAGCTCCCCAGTACCTCAAAAAAAAAAAAAAGAACAGTTTGGAGGGATACTGTCCTGAGAAGTAAATAAAATGTCATGGACACATGCAAAAATTTCTAGAGGCCTCTGGAAAAATGGAGAATTTGTGATGAATCTGAAAAGGCCAAGAAAGATATCAATAAGTAAAAAGGTTTGCAAGAACAATTTGAAAAGAACCGCAGGAATAGGAATTATAAATCTTTCAGTCCTAATGAATTATAAAGAGTTATATGTGAACAAAAGGGGGTGAAATGGGGCAAGGGTATGGTAAGCAAGGCAAAATGTCATACTCTGTCAATAAACTTTGTTCCGCAAATAGGAGGGAGCTACAGTTCTTTGCGCATGTAAAAAAATGACATTACAATTATACCCGGGGAAGATTAGACTGCTCAAAATATGGAATTATTGTAGCAGAAACAGATAGGAGGTGAATGAAACAATAAAAGCTATTTCTTATAATGGTGCAGAAGAAGCATAATACACTTCCTAAACAGAGAAGTGATGTGAGAATAGGAAAAAAAGTGCAAATAAAGTGAAGAAATGATAGTATAGGAATGAAAAATTCTTAAGGCTCAGAGGATAATGAAACCTTGAGCAAGGCCTACTTCTTTTTAATTTTTTTGTACTTAATAACTTTATTTTTGGCCTACAAAAGTAATACATGTTTACTGTAAAAATTACATTGCAGAAATATATAACAACCAATTAATCACTAAATCCAATGACTAATGCCAAATTCAATATATTTTATAGACTCAAGCTATATATACCATTCTCTATCCAATGTAGCATCCTCGTCTTTTTATTAATAGTGAAAAAATCAGATATTTAGAATTAGCCAGCTAGACTCTGCTTAGATAATCCCAATCTGTTGGCAATGGCCAAAGCATCATAATCAGGAGCCAATGGAACACACGCCTTCTTCTCTCCCTCAGGTCTGATCAGGGTGTTGACCGTGGCCACATCAGTGTCATACAGCTTCTTCACAGCCTATTGGATCTGGCTTGTTGGCCTTGACATCCACGATAAGCACAAGTGTGTTGCTGTCATCTATCTTCTCCGTGGCTGACTCAGTGGTCAGGGGAACTTTGATGATGGCGCAGTGGTCAAGCCTGTTTCTCCTGGGGGCCCTCTTCTGAGGGTATTTGGGCTGCCTCTAGAGCCAAGGTGTCTTGGGCTGCCAGAAGGTAGGTGACGTGCGGATCTCCTTTTTGTGGCTGTGGACACCTTTCAACACTGCCTTCTCAGCCTTCAAAGCCTTTGCTTTGACTTTGGTTTCAGCTTTGGCAGGGGTAAGAGCTTTCTTCTTGGCTTCCAGCGCCATCTTGGTGAAAAGGGGCCTCCTAGTCTTAACAGTCATCATCTCCTACTGAACAACTTTGACAGCCTATTACTGGTTTCTCCACAACCTCTTTTAATCCAGTCTATATATGATAACCAGAGCAATTTTACTGTTCAAAATAAGTAATACATGCTCACAGTAAGAAAATTCAGTCTTATCAAATCATATACTTCAAAGTCTCCCTTTCATCCCAGTTCTTAAACCATTTATTTGTTTGTTTGTTTACTTATTTATTTTTGTGGTACTGGAGATTGAATTTAAGGGCTTTCTACCTCTGAGCTACACCCTTAGCCCTTTTTATTTCTTATTTGGAGACAGGGACTTGCTAAGTTGCTGAGGGCCTTGCTAAGTTGATGAAGCTGGCCTCAAACCTGTGATCCTCCTTTCTCGGCCTCCCAAGTACTGGGATCACAGGTATGTGCCACCACACCTAGCTTCTATTTCTTCTCTTTATGGGTCAAAATAAACTAGATTATGTAGAGTAATAATCACTATCACAAAATTTCAGTGACTTTAAACAACAGAGATTTATTTTTTGCTTGTGCTCTATGTGCTACAGGTCAGCAGGCACACTCTGCTCATTCTTATGATTCAAAGTCTAAATGAAGTGTTACTTCTGGCCACAGCACTTAATTGCTTATGTGACACCCTCCAGAATTTTTTTATCCCTCATTCTTTGATTAACGGTGTATCTTTTAAGATGTTTTTTAAACCAGGCATGGTGGTACATGCCTGTAATCCGAGTACTTGGGAGGCTGAGACAGGAGGATCGCAGGTTCATAGCCAGCCTCAGAAATTTAGTGAGGCCCCCGCAACATAGTGAGACTCTGTTTCAAAATGAAAAAATAAAATATGGCTGGGGGTGCAGCTTGGAGATAGAATGCTCCTATGTTTAATCCCCAGTACTACCAAAAAAAAAGGATGTTCTTTAACTATTAAGTTTCTTATTTTGAGCCAGGTATGGTGGTGCACATTTGTAATTCCAGTACTTGGGAGGCTGAGATGGGAGGATCACAGGTTCAAAGCCAGCCTCAGCAACTTAGTGAGGTTGCAACCTAGTGAGACCCTACTTCCAAATAAGAAGTAAAATTGGGCTAAGGGTGTAGCTTGGAAGGTAGAATGCCTTTGGGTTCAATCCCTAGTACTAAAAAAAAAAGTTTCTTATTTTGTGAATTCCCTATTCAAATCCTTTCCAATTTATCTTTGGATTATTACTTTTTTAAAGGAGTTTTTCATATTTTGCATGATAGTTCTTACTTGATGGTATATGTTTCAAATATCTTTCTCAATTTGTAGCTTCTTTTTCACTTTGTGATGTTTCCTGTTCTGTGTAAATTTAAAATGTAATTAAATTTATTAATTTTTCTTTTATTATTTGTTTTTTGTACCTTCTGGGGGGAGGTACTGGAAATTGAATCCAGGGGAATTCTGCCTCTGGAGTATACCTCCAGCCCTATTTTATTTTTATTTTGAAACAGGGTCTCATTAAATTGTTGAGGCTGGCCTTGAACCTAAGATCCTCCTTTCTCAACCTCACAAGTTCTGGGATTACAGGCCCGTGCTACCACACCCAACTTTTTTGTGCCTTTTAAAAGAAATACTATTTTGGACCAAGGTAAAAATGATACATATTTTCTTCTCACATGAAGTTTTTTCACATTTAGTATGTGTGTCACTTCTGCATCATTTCTAATGACCTTTTTCAATATTAGATTATGTTTTTTGGTTTTTGTTTTTTTGGTGGTACTGGGGATTGAACCCAGGGGCATTCTACCTCTGAGCTACACCCCCAGCCTATTTTTTATTTTTTTTATTTTTGATACAGTTTTTCACATGAAGATTTTTTCACATTTAGTATGTGTGTCACTTCTGCATCATTTCTAATGACCTTTTTCAATATTAGATTATGTTTTTTGGTTTTTGTTTTTTTGACATTGGGGAGGTTGCAGATAGTCTCACAAGGCAAACTAAGTTCCTAGTCCTAAGAGTGTCTTCATTCTCATACTCATCAGGTCTGCAGTTTATGAAAAAGGTTTTTAACCCCAAGAAGAGAAGAGAGAGAGAGAGAGAGAGAGAGAGAGAGAGAGAGACAGAGAGAGACAGAGACAGAGAGACAAAGAGAGAGAGACAGAGACAGACAGCAACAGACAGAGACAGACAGTGGCAGCCAGTGACAGCCAGCTCCTGGCTTCAAGCAGGAAGCCTGGCTCTCATCTTCTTGCATGGTCTCTTTTGGACCCTCCAACCCTGCAGAAACCTATTTCCTGCTCCACTGCCAACTTCTGGCCCCAGAGTTTGGTTACACATAATGCTTCGCTTTTCTATGCTGAGATGTTAACTTGAATTTTGAGCCCAGTTATGTTATTTTTTAATATTTCACTTGTCATTGCTGTTTTTGAAAGAGAGATCACATATCAAAGCATGACTTTGGAGATATCTTCACTAACAGTCTCTGGGTCATCATCTGGTCCTCATATTTTTGTTGCTACTTTCTTACTTATATCTAGATCCTTACCTATATTATTTTACAACAATATACAAACTTCATTGAAAATCTGATACTGGAAATGACTAAAAAAACCTCTAGTGAGTACTTCAAACTAGGTACAGAATAAATTTGCAGCTGCCATTCACATGTTTCTGTGAAATGTTTCCTGCTTACTGCACAGAGCTTAAGAAAAACATTTAATGAGCTTTAAAATATTACATGTTATTTACTATACACTAACCTGTCAATATCTTGACTATTCCTCCTTGCCCCATCCCATAACCCTCCCAAAATCAACAGCTCCTTCTACTCCCGTTTCCTAACATCTATGAATCTCCTGATGGAGCTGTCCTTTGGGGGAGGCAGGCTAGGGGTGGGGGACAAGGAAGGGAAAGTTTCTTGTCTGTGACAACTCTGGTTCCACTCACCTCTCTACCTCCAAATTTCTAAAATTCTTCTCCCCCAAGCACCAATCAGCCTTAAAACAAATAAAACTTATTTAAAAGGGGGTAATGGTAGTTTGACTACCAAATACTATAGGAAGCGCTAAGAGTACTATAATAATCCAGACTAAAGATTCTGAGGGAAAAACCCTTTGGTGATAGTAACAAACTTCCCTTCTTAATTGGTCCTCATAGACACAAAACCAATTATTAAATAATGTCTTTTTAAAAACTCCTCCCCTTTCTACAGATGTTTGTGGACTCCAGGAGGGATGTAGTTACAAATGCATACTCAGGAATATCAGTAGGCTCCAGATTCCAAATTAAATCCAGAAACCTAAACTGGAAGCAATGTTAGAAAGGAGTATGATGTATAAGACAAAGCAATAAAATTTACTGTGTCTCTGGTATAAGTTATTTTAATTAGTTATGCTTTTTTTTCTTTTTTGTGGTACTGGGGATTGTACCTCTGAGTTACAACCCCAGCCCTACTTTTTATTCTTTTATTTGAAACAGGGTCTCACTAAGTTGCAGAGGGCCTAAGTAGCTAAGGCTGGCCACTAACCTGTGATCCTTCTGTCTCAGCCTCCCAAGTACTGGGATTACAAGCATGGCCACCACCCTCTGGCTACGATGTATCATTTTAAATAAATCACTGAGGAAAAAACTCTTAAAACAAAACCACAAAAAATCCCCTAATGTTGAATCTGACTTTAAAATGAAGGCAATTTAATTTTCAAATAGAAAGATGTGAGGGAAATCTTACTATTCCTGCAATCTAATTAAATGCCAAGAAACATTTACATATGCTTTTATATTTCTTAGGCAAATCAGATAACATTCTAAAAAGACTTTGGTGCCAGACCCTAAATTTTGACTCTTATATCAGATAAATCACTTAACTGTATCTATCCTCATTTTCCCCATCTATAAAGGTATGATTTTTTTTCTGGAGGATTAGCTAAGATATATGTATCACATATATTAATAATATATAACATATGTAATATCATATGTTCACATATAACAAAATATAATATGCAATATATATTAGATTAGACATATATATCATACAGCGAGAGAGAGAGAGAGAGAGAGAGATTATTCTTATGTGTTCTATAAGGTCACTGCAAACACTGAATTAGTGAACATTGAACCACTGCTCCTAAGAGAAATACAGGGTTAGGTTCCTGTGAGTCTTTAGTCACATTTCATCATCAGATCAGTATGTAATGTTGCTTTGTGTGTATTTCTGTTTAAAGGCACCTTATTTAACACACACACTTGATTCATTAACACAGAACTCATGATCAACAGTACCATAACTCATGCCTGTATAGCTAATGCCTGAATGAAGATTATCCAACATAAGTATTTTCTCCATAAAGAGAAAAGTCTTTGCTGGGCGCCATGGGACACATACCTGTGATCCCAGTTACTGGAGAAGCTGAGAAAGTTCAAGGCTAACCTGGGAAAATTAGTGAGGCCCTAGCTCAAAAGTGGGGGAGAGGGGGTATTGGGGATATAGTGCAGTGGTAGAGTGTGCATGGGTTCAATCCCCAACATCACCAAAAACGAAGGAAGGAAAGAAGGAACCTACAAGAGAGAAGTCTTCTTGCAATGGGAACATTAGATAACTCTTCAATACTACATTTGCAGGCCATTTTGAACAGTGAAATCACCAGCAAAAAGGACAAAAATGTGTGTGTGTGTGTGTGTGTGTCTCTCTCTCTCTCTCTACCTAGTGAGGCCCTCCACAACTTTATGAGACCCGGTTTCAAAATAAAGTATAAAAAAAAATAGGGCCAGGGGTGTAGCACGGAGGTAGAATGCCCCTGGGTTCAATCCCCAGTACCGCAAAAACAAACAAACAAACAAACAAACAAAAAAGGACAAAAATGAGGAAAGCATAGCATTAAACACACCATGAAAAAGATATTCATTTATATTATGAGAGCTGAAACAAGAAGGCAGAGTGATGCCTTGTTCAGCCTGAGCTGAGAAAATGTGCATCAGGTGACTTAAAATTTTCACAATTTAGCCGGGCGCACGCTTATAATCCCAGTACTTGGGAGGCTGAGACAGGAGGATCACAGGTTCATGGCTAGCCTCAGCTACTTAGTGAGGCCCTCTGCAACTTAGTGAGACCCTGTTTCAAAATAAAGAATAAAAAATAGGACTGGGGGTGTAGCACAGAGGTACAATGCCCCTTGGTTCAATCCCCAGTTCCAAAAAAAATTTTTTTTTCCATAATTCTGGACATGTCCTCAAATGACCACAAAACCACTGTGACAACTGATTTTGGAGTTACAAAAAAATTTTAGCAAGTAAGGCAAATTTGCAGAAGCCATGAATAATAAGTACCAACAGTGCATATATGCACACCCGAGCATGCCCTCACGCTGCATGCACATGCGCGCGCGTGCACACACACACACAGGGCATAATTTCTTTACTTCCTACTTCAATTACATAATCTTAGAACAATGAAATAGTAAGCACTAAAGATACTGGATCCATCATAGGTATAAACATTGGAAAATAAGTTTGCAAAAAAATTTCTAGACTAGTGTGGTTAATGATTACATAAATTCTAATTTTCCTTCAAGATTTATGATCCCCTGATTATAAAATTTACAAAACCAAAATTTCTTGCCTGCATGTTTACTGAGAACTATAGGTGCTAAATGTAAGTTATATTTTAAAAGTATGACAGAAGCTGGGCATGGTAGTATGTGCCTGTATTCCCAGCTATTTGGGAAGTTTAGGAGGGAGCATCACTTGAGCCCAGGGGTTTGAGGCTAGCCTAAGCAACACAGCAGGACCCTGCTTTAAAAAAAAAAAAAAGGCGCATGCCTGTAATCCTAGTACTTGGAAGACTGAGACAGAAGGATCACAGGTTCAAAACCAGCCTCAGGAACTTAGTGAGGCTCTCAGCAATTTAGCGAGAGCCTATTTCAAAATAAAAAATAAAATTGGGCTGAAGGTATAGCCTGGAGTTAAAAGACCCCTGGGTTCCATCCCCAGTAACACACACACACACACACACACACACACACACACAAACACACACACACACACCAGGTGTGATGGCACACGCTTGTAATCGCAGTACTTGGGAATCTGAGACAGGAAGATCACAGGTTCGTGGCCAGCCTCAGCAACTTAGTGAGGCTCTCTGCAACTTAGACTGTTTCAAAATAAAAATGAAAATAGGGCTGGGAGTATAGCTCAAAGGTAGAATGCCCCTGGGTTCAATCCCCAGTATCTCACACACACACACACACACACACACACACACACACACACACACAAAAGCCTGGTGTGGTGACACAGGCCTGTAATCCCAGTACTTGGGAGGCCAAGACAGGCATATTGCAGGTTCAAGAACAGCCTCAGCAACAAAGCGAGACTATCAACAGCAACCTAGCGAGACCCTGTTTCAAAACAAAAAATAAAATCGGGCTCGGGGTGTACCAAGTACCACAAAAAAAAGGTATGGCAGAGTATAATTTAAGTAATGATAGATAGGGTTACTATCTCACCACAGGAAAAAATATCATAAACTAGTATATGAGAAAATACATGTGGGAAGCTTTTCTTTCCTTTTATGTGTGTGTATGGGGGTGGTGGTGGTGGTGTTGCTGGGGATTGAACCCAGGGGCACTCTACCTCTGAGTTGTACTACCAGCCCTATTTTATTTTTATTTTTGAAACAGGGTCACTCTGGGTTGATGAAGGTCTCACTACTTGCTGAGGCTGTCCTCAAACCTGCAATCCTCCGGTCTCAGCCTCCCAAGTACTAGGATTACAGGCATGTGCCACCACGCCTGGCTGGGAGTTTTTCAATACCACAAAATACTACTAAAATTCAAGATGGGAGCAATTTTGATCTTAGCAAAGTTCCCCAGGACATAAGAGGTGTTTTCTTTATACGACTTCAAATAAGATAGCAACAAACGAGATATATTCTAGGCTAAAGGGAAGAAAATTCACCCCATTTGGCTCAAAGCCCATTTGGCTCACTCAAGCACTGTAACAAATGTGACATTTCACCTCAAATGAGGTTAGTAGGTAAGAGGGGCATCTTAAATATGCTATAGTCCATTTACACACACATTTTTTTGTGTGTGTGTGGTACCAGGGATTGAACCCAGGGGCGTTCTACCTCCGTGCTACACCCCTGGCCCTATTTTTTATACTTTATTTTGAAACTGGGTCTCACGAAGTTGCAGAGGGCCTCACTAAGGAAAGAGAGAGAAAGAGAGAGAGAGAGAGAGAGAGAGAGAGAGAGCTGAGGCTGGCCGTGAACCCGGATCCTCCGGTCTCCACCCCCCAAAGTACTGGGATTACAAGCGTGTGCCACCACGCCTGGCTCTTACACACACATTTAAATAACATTTCACCAAGTAGAGCATGTTGGCACTAGAAAGTATACTGAGAATACTATTCTTTGCAAACCTATGCAGACTCTATCAAAACTCCACTCTTTAAAACTGGAACCAAAGCTGGCGTAGTGGTACACACCTCTAATCCCAGTACTTGGGAGACTGAGACAGGAGGATCGCAGGTTCAAGGCCAGCCTCAGCCTGTAGTGAATCTCTCATCAACTTAGCAAGACCCTGTTTCAAAATAAAAATAAAATAGGGCTGGGGTGTAGCTGGGAGATAGAATGTCTCTGGGTTCAATCCCAGTGCCAAAAAACAACAACAACAAAAAACTGAACCAAAAGTACCAGACAAAAAAGTGCCACACAGGGCAATTTTAGTGTAAGAGTACAGTAAATAACACATAAATTATGGAATCACACCTATACTCTAATTACCTATCTGTGGAACCATACCCAAGGTGAAGGAATAGAGTTAGAACTTCTAAGTTATAAACCACAAATATTATGTCATCTGTAATATTCTGTTTGCTACATGTGACAGTCTGGACCTTGATCCAAAGTTTCAAGTTGAACTGTAAGTCCACATACATACAGAGATAAAACAGAAAATGCAATAAATTGAGAATTCAAGATCTACGATTCTTGCAGAGAAAATTATACCTTTCATGATAATTTTTTTTTTTTGCAGTACTAAAGATTGAACCCAGGGGCATTCTACCTCTGAGCTACACCCCCAGCCCTATTTTTAATTCTTTATTTTGAAACAGGGTCTCACTAAATTGTGGAGGGCCTCACTAAGTAGCTGAGGTTAGCTGCAAACCTGCAATCCTCCTGTCTCAGCCTCCCAAGTACTGGGATTACAAGCGTGTGCCATCACGCCCAGCTTCATGATAATTTTAAAGTAAAATTTGTCAAGGATAAATTAATCTGCCTAAAGAATGACTGAAAATGTTGCCATAAGTTTTAGTAATTTCATCATTTTCTTCTTGATCAAGAACTCCTTCTACTACTGGGTTTTTTTGCTTGTTTTGTTTTGTTTGCGGTACTGGGGATTGAACCCAGGGGCATTCTACCTCTGAGCTATACCCCCAGCCTTATTTTTTATTCTTTATTTAGAAACAGGGTCTCACTAAGCTATGGAGGGCCTCACTAAGTAGCTTGAGACTGGCCGTGAACCTGTGATCCTCCTATCTCAGCCTCCCAAGTACTGGGATTATAAGTGTGCACCACCACACCCATCTTACTGTAAATATTTTTAGAAAGCTGGACACGGTAGCACATGCCTATAATCCCAGTACTTAGAAGGCTGAGACAGGAGGATCACAAGTTCATAGCCAGCCTCAGCAACTTAGTGAGATCCTGTTTCAAAATTTAAAAAATTAAAATTATAAGAAAGACTTATTTTGAAAATATTTGAAACTTACAAAAAATTACAAAAGACAGTACAGAGTTTACATGTCTTTTTACCCAGTTACCCCCTAATATTAATGTCTTACATCAGTCATACTACAAATATGGAAACCAGGACATTTATACTAATACAATACCATTAACTAATCTACCAACCTTATTGAATTTCATGAATTTTCCCATTGTCCTTTTCTGGACCAAGATTTAATAAAAAGTCCCACAAGCTGTTATATTTATTTAATCTCCAATATGTGGTAGTTCCTCAATTTTTCATGACTGGCATTTTTTTAAGTACTAGCAAATTAGTATGTAAAATGTTCCTTAGTTCGGATTTGTTTCTGTTTTGTGATTAGATTGAGATTATGCTTTTCTGGAAAGAAAACGATAGAGGTGAGGTTGTATCCTCAATGCATTGTATCAGGAGGCATCTTAAATGTGTTAAATAAAATTTATGGAAGACCACTGATTTGGATTTAAGTCCTGCACAAAATACCAAAATGTAGTCCCTAATTGCTAGGTGCCATGTAATCAAACTGAACATTAAAACCAGCTAGTTTAGTCGGGCGTGGTGGCACACGCTTGTAATCCCAGTACTTTGGGAGGCGGAGACCAGAGGATCCGGGTTCGCGGCCAGCCTCAGCTCTCTCGCTCTCTCTCTCCCTCTCTCTCTCTCTCTCTCCTTAGTGAGGCCCTCCGCAACTTCGTGAGACCCAGTTTCAAAATAAAGTATAAAAAAATAGGGCCGGGGGCGTAGCGCAGAGGAAGAACGCCCCTGCGTTCAATCCCC
>PVJS01054302.1:0-12977 GCA_004027185.1 Glis glis
TTGTAATCCCAGTACTTTGGGAGGCTGAGACCGGAGGATCCGGGTTCGCGGCCAGCCTCAGCTCTCGCTCTGTCTCTGTCTCTCTCTGTGTGTCTCTCTCTCTCCTTAGTGAGGCCCTCCGCAACCTCGTGAGACCCGGTTTCAAAATAAAGCATAAAAAATAGGACCGGGGGCGTAGCACGGAGGTAGAACGCCTCTGCGTTCAATCCCTGGTCCTGAAAAAAAAAAAAAAAAAAAAAAAAAAAAAAAAAAAAAAAAAAAAAAAAAAAAAAAAAAATATGAAAATAAAACTAAGTCAAGGAATATTATCACCAATCCCCCTCTAGAGAAAACTAGGTCAATATTTTCATGTATATATATATATATATCCTTTCAGACTTTTTCATATGTAAATATATACAAATATACATTTCAGAACCTTTTTCTAACCACTCATTATTAATATTTTGATGATCTCATATAAAATAAATACCTACAACATTATTTTTAAAGACTCTGGTATTTTATCACAATATTTTATTTATTCAATCTTCTCTTTGTAATTATATATACAGACTGTTAATTATCATTTTTATACTAATACTGCTTCTATTATTATCACTACTACCACCACCACTTTGTAGATCAGCATCTGTGAAAAACCGTAAGAATTACATGGGGATAAATTCCTAAGAACAGAACTTCTGGCTCAAATAGTTACTTTTTGTCTGTTTTTAATTTTAGATACAAAATTTCAAAGTGCTATTCATAAAATGACAAAATCACAAACCCAGTGATAGCCTAAGACTGCTATAGCGATATTCCAGTTAAATCTGGGTATTTTGTAAATGTTTGCAAATTTGCTAAGATGAAAAGTTGTTCTTATTGTTTTAATTTCTTGCTTCTTTCATTACAGGTAAGGCCAAACATCTTTACATGTAACATCCTATTCTCAGGGTCCTTTAATATAAACAACAGAAAAGGATATATAGTCTCCATGTTCTTCAAGATAAAATTATAAAAGTGCATGGTGTCATGGAAATTTACAACACAGTACTATACAATGTGGGAGTTGACAGGAATGTCTTAAAACATGGTAGTAGAAGCCAAAGCAAAGACCCTGGGGACTCGGAAAGGAGTTGAAAATACACAGTAACCCAGAGGTTATCACCTGAGGTAGCAAATCCCACATCTTAGGAGGTAACAAGTCCCCCAAGGTAGGAGGACAGAACTGTCCTAAAATCTGATTAGAGTCCAACTGTGAGTTAAGTCCAGTAAAGGCAAATGACAAGAATCTGAGCTCACAGCATCCCTTCGTTCCCAGGTCTCGGGAGAAGAGCAACTCAGAGGCCCCAATCAATTTTTTTTCTTTTCTTTTCTATGGGAAAGCCCTACTAAACCCCCAGACCTTTTATTTTTTATTTTGAAACAGGGTCTTGCTTTTGAAACGGAGTTTTGCTAAGTTGCTGAGGGTCTTGCTAAGTTGCTGAGGCCGGCCTCAACCCTGTGATCCTACTGTCTCAGCCTCCCAAGTACTGGGATTACAGTCAGGTACATCACCATGCCTGGCTTCTGATCTCTAATATGGTAATGTGCAGTTCCTTGATGCCCCTTTCAAATGCATCCTTGTTTCAAACTCAATAGTGTCTTATTTATTTCAAAAAAATGCAGCTAAGTAAAAAAAATCCAAATATAGGAGATAATCATTTTATAATTTGCTCATGAAAAGTTGTAATTAAATATATAAAAATTAGCCGGGCGTGGTGGCGCACGCTTGTAATCCCAGTACTTTGGGAGGCGGAGACCGGAGGATCCGAGTTCGAGGCCAGCCTCAGCTCTCACTCTCTCTCTCCCTCTCCCTCTCTCTCTCTCCCTCCCTCCTTAGTGAGGCCCTCCGGAACTTCGTGAGACCCGGTTTCAAAATAAAGCATAAAAAATAGGGCCGGGGGCGTAGCGCGGAGGTAGAACGCCCCTGCGTTCAATCCCTGGTACCGCAAAAAAAAAAAAAAAAAAAATATATATATATATGTAAAAATTATTTTAGACACATTTTAGAGATAGTGGTGTAGCTTAATATTTAAAGGAATCTTGACATAAGCCTTTTGGAAAGCAATGAATTATTTTAACAGTGCCATAATTTATATCCTATAAGTGCAACTGCCTTTTAACACAATTTATTTCTAGAAACTATATCATAAAATAGATCATTTTAATATTTTTACATAGCAAAAATGCTTTAATTGGCTAAAAAACAGAAATGACCCAATAATATTAGTGAAGCAAGATTTACAATCAGAAACCTCGAAGACCATTTACAAGGACAAACTGTTAAAATTTTAAAATAAGTATAAAATACAAGTTGCATATTATATAAAAAGTATCTTAAAGTGTTACAAAGTATACACAACCCTCATAAAAAATACAAATCCGATATACCATATACTTTACTAAAAGTTTCTAAGCTAGAAATAATATTAATCATTCATATCAACCTCAACGGCCAAAAGGGAATTACATGTTCCAAGATGGGCAATAATACTGCTTTGCTCTGCTTTCCTAACACTGCAAGCGTTTACAGTTGCTTGGATGCTGCAGGGCATTTCTTTAAATTCCAGCTGGCAAGATTATCTCCAAAATCAAGTTCTGGACTTTTGTTGATGGTGTTGATATTATCACTATTGTTGGTGCTGAAGTGTGATAAATGGAGGAGAGTGGTGTCTGGAGGAGAAGGTGTACGTTTAGTCTTGGGCATGGGCCTGAAGCACCCGTAAGTACCAGTGCAGAAACTTGGTAGTTACAAAAAACGAATCTGGGCTCGAGAGAGCAATCTGGAAATTTAGGAATTGTCAGCCTATATGATGCCTACAGCGAAAGAATGGATAAAAAACATTCACAGAAAGTACACAGAATATGGGAAAAGTTTTGGTACAAGCCTTCTCATGAAATATTTTATATTTAATTCAAATTTTGCTTAATAATAATTTCTACAAGAAGAATCTATCTTCTCTCTCTCTCTCTCTCTCTCTTTTGGTATTGGGGATTGAACCCAGGGGCATTCTACCTCGGAGCTACACCTCCTAGCCCTATTTTATTTTGAAACAAGGTCTCACTAAGTTGCATAGGGCCTCACTAAGTTGCTCAAGCTTGCCACAAACCTGAGATTCACCTGTCTCATTCTCCCAAGTTCTAGGATTACAAGTGTGTACCACTCTGCCCAGCTTAGAGTCTATCTTCTTATAAACTAGTCTATTTTTCAAAAACTTGTTTTCCAATATTTATTTTTAATAAAGCTATTATGGCAATTCAACTCACTTTCTGGATCCTCTCTCTCTTTAAAAATCTTTATATTTAAGTAGATATTGTCCATGTAGAAAATATTTAATATTAAACATTTAATATTTAGTTCTTAGGAACTTTTGAAATAATGAGGCTTGGGATCAATTTCTGCTTTGTTTATTCAAATACAGACTACTCAAACAAACTGAAAATGTGATAACATTCCTATTTTATGAATTTTTAACACTTTTAAAGAAGTTAGATAACTTAATCCAAGTTCATACAACTAGAGAATATAGACAAATGATCTGAATAGACATTTCACAAATGAGGAGCTCCAAATGGCCAATAAACATAAGGAAAATGCTCAACTTTACTACTATTAGAAAAATGCAAAATAAAACCATGACATACTACTATACGTACACCAGAATAACTAAGAAAAATTTGATAATTATTAGCAAAAATGTAGAGTAACAAGAATTCTCAAATACTACTGATGGGTACTACCACTTTGGAAAACAGCCCGGCCGTATTTATTAAAATTTGACCATAAAATATATATATCCCATATACTAATAACTCCATTCCTCGATGAAATACTCAATAGAAATGTATACATATAAAACTATATGGGGTCTTCGGCTCTGTGGTCAAAGATAGCATTCTTTTGCTAGAGCAACTAGAGCTGGCAGCAGGGAAAACAGAGGAAAGGCTTCTAATGCCAAAGTTGCTGCACAGAAGTGGAGCATGAGCCCCAGAAAGCTTTGGACTCAAGAAAACGTTGGAAATGAGTGAAGTTCATCTCCTCCTTTGCCCTGGGAACAAATGCCAGAGTCTTGTTTAACAGTGAAAACTGGAAATTTCACCAGCCAGGAAAACTTACGTCTACATGTTTTGGTGGCGCACACTTGTAATCCCAGTACTTGGGAGGCTGAGACCGGAGGATCCGGGTTTGCGGCCAGCCTCAGCTCCTTAGTGAGGCCCTTTGCAACTTAGTAAGACCCTGTTTCAAAATAAGGAATAAAAAATAGAGCTGGGGGTGTAGCTTGGAGGTAGAATGCCCCTGGGTTCAATCCCCAGTACCACACACACACACACACAAAAGAATATTCCTAGCTGGGTGTTATGGCACACACCTATGATCTCAGTACTTAGGAGGCCGAGGCAGAAGGATCTCAAGTTTGAGGCCTGCCTCAGAGACTTAGTGAGACCCTGTTTTCAAAATAAAAAATAAAATGAGTCTGTAGAATGGCCTTAGGTTCAATCCCCAGTACCCACCCCAAAAAGAAACATTCCTACCATTCCCAATTGATAAAAGTGGCTCACTTTGCTGAAATTGTTTGTGCAAACAATGTGGTTTATGCTGAACACCTGCTTTACTTCAGAGAGTCTAGAATTTTGGTATGTGATAGGCAGAAGGTACCTCTGGGACCAGCCCTCAATAAGTCTTTTCTTGAATGAGCTTCCCTGACATACAATGTGCAGACATTCTGTAATAGTCTGTTGCTGGAGCAATTAACTACATCCTGTGTGCCTCCACTGGGAGAGGACAGGTGGGAGCTTGTTTCCTCTGAACTTTGTCCCATCGCCTCTTTTCATTTTGCTGATTTCACTTTGTGTCTTTTCGCTGTAATTAATCAGAGCTGAGTACTACTCCGTGCAGAATACAGTAACCCTCCTAGCAGATCTGAGAACCAAGGGCTGTTGCTGAGATTCTCAACACATCTCCCAGTTCTGAAATGGCTTATAATCAATCACAACTATAGAGAAACAAAAGAAGAAAGGCAACAGTGATCCCGCTCACTGGTATTCATGCCTATGTGCAATCCCTCCCCTTGAATATGGGCAGGACTCAGTGATCTCCTTCTAATGAATGGCATTCCATAAAAGTATTGGGATGTTCCTGCCAACCAAGGTTACATTCCAAAACACGGTGACCTTTGTCTTGCCCACACTCTCCCTTGGGCTCTTCTCTCTTGTTTCTTGTTATGAAACAAGCTGCCATGCTGTGGGCTGCCCTCTGGAGAGGCCCATGTGGCAAAAAATTGAGAGCAGCCTCCACGCAACAGCCAGTTTAATAACTGAGGCCCTCAAGCTCAAGGGCTCTGAGGAGCTCAGTCACACCACCAACCACACCATGAGCCTGCAGCAGCTCCGGCTGACCCCTTGACTATCACGGTGAAGGATGCTCTCTGCAAGAGGACCCAGGAAAGCCATGCCTGGATTTCTGACCCACAGAGAAACTGTAATAAATAGTAAATGTTACTGTTTTATAACAAGTTTGAGGTGTAAATCTGTTACTCAGCAATAGATAACACATTCCACGTAAAACAACTAAAAATCCAGTAATATTTAGGAAGCAATGGCTTCCAGATATTGGACATCAGGCAACAAAGGATAGTGAGCCCTAAAAAAAAAAAAAAGAAGTGAGCCCTGTGACAGCCTTAGCTTAGTGCACTCAAAGTTCAAGGCCCTGGCACAGGGAACAGGAACAACACAGGCAGGGAAACTTGAGTTCACAGGACATAGTCCTGGAGAATAGAGAGGCCCAGAGACAGCGCTGGGAGTCTGCAGGGGGTTCTCCCCCACACCAGTCTTCAGCTCAGTACTAGTGTTAAAACTGCCTGAAGAGAGGAAAGAAGCCAGGCGTGGTGGTGCACGCCTGTGATGCCAGTACTTGGGAGGCTGAGACAGGAGGATGGCACGTTTGAGGCCAGCCTCAGCAACTTAGAAAGATTCTCTACAATCTAGTGAGACCCTGTTTCAAAATAAAAAAGGGTTGGAGGTATAGCTCGGAGGTAAAACGCCCCTGCTTTCAATCCCCAGTACCACAAAAAAGGGGGGGGGGACCTCCTTTCTTAAAGGATGAGAGGCTTAATGACACTACTGGGATAGCTCCAGGTAACTTGGAAAAGGTGAGCTCCAATATTAACCCCTTATGTCCCATCATCCTATATAAAGGATACCTATAAAAACTTAAATTGAGCAATTTTATATGTGTCCTATAATTTTTTTGGGGGGGCACTGGGGATTGAACCCAGGGACATTCTACCTCCGAGGTACACCCCCAGTCCTATTATTTTTATTCTTTATTTTGAAACAGGGTCTCACTAAGTTGCAGAGGACCTCAATAAGTAGCTGAGGCTGGTCGCGAACCCGGATCCTCCGGTCTCAGCCTCCCATGTACTGGGATTACAAGCATGTACCACCACGCCCGGAGTGTCCTATAAATTTTTACAGCTGTCCGATACATAGGATGATGGGACATAATGGGTTAAATAGAAGTGCCGGAACTTCTATGGCAGAAGGGCCCCTGTTTCAAAATAAAGAATAAAAAGTAGGGCTGGGGGTGTAGCTTGGAGGTAGAATGCCCCTGGGTTCAATCCCCAGTACTGCAAAAAAAAAAAAAAGAGAAAAAAGAATTGGACCTGCTAGAATGGGTCTATATATCTAACCAGAAAACCAACCAGCTAACAGTGGTCCTCAGGAGGGGTCAGCAGACACTCCATTTATGAAGGCGCACGGGCTCCTCTGAGATGTGCTGCTGTAGACGCCGCCTTCCCAAGGAGCAGTGAGGACGTGAGGACACAGGACAGCAGAAGACAGCAATAGCATCTAACCTTTGGGTCAAGGTGAAATTCAGGAATGAGTACCAAGACCGGACTGGTACCCAAGGGCCTGACCTGGACACTGCAGAGACGGGTGGTAGAACCTGTTGTCCCAAGGGGCAACCCATCATTAGCTCTCACCTGCCTCTGTGAAAAGTGGGGGCAACGTCCCTGGAGAGGCAGGTCTCATAAAGCCAGAGAAACAGTCCAGAGGAAGAGGGAGGCTGGCACCATCAGCTGCTGGGAGATGAGTGAATGGCCTTGGAAAGTGGACTGTGGTGAGGGGTGAGGGTGTGGTTTGGGGACATCATGGCAAATAAAGGGACACTTTTGAGCAAGAAGAAAATGAAAGTGAGAGCAAGATCTATTTCTCTTTTTCTTTTTTAAGCTTTCTGCCTAATCCAGTCTCATTTTCCTGTGCCATCTTTTCTTCTTCTCCCTTTCAGTCCATATCTTCCCTAATACTCCTGAATTGGTCATCAATTTGAGGCATACTAATTTTTTTCTATTTTATTTTATTTTATTTTATTTTATTTTATTTTATTTAGTGTGTGTGTGTGTGTGTGTGTGTGTGTGTGTGTGTGTGTGTGTTTTACTGGGGCTTGAACCCAGAGGCATTCAACCTTCAAGCTATGCCCCAGCCTGAATTTATTTCTTATTTAGAAACAGGGTCTCACTATATTGATGAGAGTCTCACTACTTGCTGAGGCTGTCCTCGAACCTGCGATCCTCCTATCTCAGCCTCCCAAGTACTGGGATTACAGGCATGTGCCACCACGTCCAGCTTTTTTTTTTTTTTCCATTTTAAAACTTGATGAGTGGAACCCTATCTTCTAAGAGGCAATATAGTGTGAGAGTAATATGTAACACATTTAGGACACATTCTAAGGAATTTTTTAATAAAACAAGTAAATTCTGTAGGTCCTGCATTTCTTTATGTTTGCATAGAAAAATTAGGCAAGCTGCTCTTTAATGCACCTACTGTTAAGCTGATATCAAATGAAGAATTCTCCCACTGCTCTGAACTGAAAGCCACCATGAACAGTGCCCTACATAAGCAACCCCATCGATCATGACAAACTGGGACAACATACAGAGTTAAAATTTCATTTCTCAGCCGGGCGTGGTGGCGCACGCTTGTAATCCCAGTACTTTGGGAGGTGGAGACCGGAGGATCCAGGTTCGCGGCCAGCCTCAGCTCGCGCACGAGCTTTCTCTCTCTCTTTCTTTCTTTCTCTCTCTCTCTCTCTCTCCCTGTTTCTCTCTCCCTCTCTACTTAGGCCCTCCACAACTTCGTGAGATCCGGTTTCAAAATAAAGTATAAAAAAAATAGGGCCGGGGGCATAGCGCAGAGGTAGAATGCCCCTGCGTTCAATCCTCGGTACCGCAAAAAAAAAAAAAAAATTTCATTTCTCACCACGCTTGGTGGCGCCTATGATCCCAGTACTTGGGAGGCTGAAACAGGAAGATCGCAGGCTCAAGGCCAGCCTCAGCAATTTAGCAAGACCCCCATTTCAAAATAAAAATAAAAGAGGCTGGGAGTGTAGCTTGGAGGTAGAATGTGCCTGGGTTCAATCTCTAGTACACCCCCCCAAATTTTTTTTCATTCCTCATAGTTTAGCATACAAAACATATTCTGCTTTTCTAAGAATCACGTTTTGTTAGAATTGGACTTAAGAAGTCTGGAAACCATCTAGTCAGTTTACATATTAAAAAGAAAAGAAGAAATTAAAATCCATGGACTTAAGACTTGCTCACGGTCACACAACCAAGTATTACAGAGTGGCCAGTGTGCATCTCGACGCTTGGTCCTGGCTCTTTCCACCAACCCAAGGACTTCTCAAGCCAACCGTTTTCCCCAAAGGTGGGGAGAAAATAACATTGAAAAGCTAATGTTTAAAGTGCCTTTCTCCTTGCAGTCAAGTCCAACTATCTGCAAGAAGCCAAAACAGATGGGTCTGCCATCCATTCACCTTTTGGACTATTGCCATGAAATCTACCTTTTCCATCAAGAGATTCCATTTCTGTCTTTTGTATTCATTTAAACCTCATGTCCCCCATCCACCAGAGCTCCTGGGGGAGATGCACAGGCCAAATGCAAACAGAAGAACCAGATACTTGGTCCTCAGCGCTACAGATGCAGAGGCCGCTGGCTTGGTATTAATGATCAACATGAGCTAGATACCTAGGAAAACTGCTTACAACTCAGAAGCAATTATACATATTGCTAAATGTCATTAATGACACCACTTTTTAAAACTTTAACACCGAACTCTGCTCACATGGCTCAATGCTTATAATTATATTGCTTATATAACATGTTTACTAATGCACAACTTACTTATGAATGTATATTAGCAATGCTGAAGGTTTCAGTAAAGGAACAGAGGAAGCTAAGCAAAGAACTCAACAAATCAACATTACACAAGCCACTGAACACTCACAGCTACACTAATCATGATTTAAACAATCACTCATTTTCCATCTTTCTGTTTCCCTACTCGTTCTTTGCCTACTCTTCAACCTTCTAGCTCTTTTTCAATACTGTGTATCTATCATTCCAGACACGCCAACATCTTTTTTCCCTCTCTCCTGCTCTGATTTTTTTACAGTGCACTTTTTTCCACTACTCCTTAAATTAACCATCAATGAGGGAGGTATATAAAATCACATGTCTTATATGTGGTTTTAATTATTTACTCTTTATTTTTAACACAGCTTTAGATACTAGTTTTAAAAGCTGATGACTCCAATACTACACTATTTCCTTGGTAAAGAAGCAGTATAGTGTGGGCCACCCACAAAGCTTCAGATAGCCTGGCTGTTGTGGAGGTCAAGCCAAGGAAAAAGCTTTACAGTATTATACCCCAACAAGGCGAAACCTTCAGGTCCTTAGCCTGAAGTCCTTTCAGGCTCCTAATTTATTAAAATAATTATAATTAAATACCCTCTATGTTAATAATGAAATATAAAACATGAAAAATTGAGGGTTTTTTTCTCCTTTATGTTGAGGTATTCTGTATTAATTTGGGCTCTTCTCCAGTAATTGAGGGAAATAGAAAAAAGAACCATTTAGCTACTTTAGAGTTTTTCTATAAATATAATTATTTAAATAACATGGTAAGTGCCGAGTGTGGTGGTGCACACCTGTAATCCCAATACTTGGGAGGCTGAGACAGGAGGATTGCAGGTTCGAGGCCAGACTCAGGGACCTAGCGAGACCCTCAGCAAAATAAAATAGAACTAGGGGTCTAACTCAGAGGTAGAACACCCCTGAGTTCAATCTCCAGTACCATTAAATAAGTAAATAACATGGTAAGTGATAACAATGTAATATTTTTATGCTTGCCTTAATTTTTAAAGGGAAATAGAATGTTAAATAATATTTAAAAACAGTAAAATTAAGTATCTCTTTAAAAAAATCCCATAACTCTCTCTATCCATCATTTAAGGCTGACCTTTAACATGCAGGAGACTGGCCTGAGGATCTGATAAAATGCAATTCTGATTGTGGAGGTCTGGGGTGGGACCTGAAAGTCGGCATTTCTCACAGGGACAGTAGCAAGAATAAAAGGGTCCTTCAGCATCAACGGCCTATTCCAATTTCCTAGCTTATCAACTTAAAGCCCCCTTCTCCTGGGGTAGAAGCAGCAGCTAACAGCTTTAAGAAACAAACTGTGCCCTAGGCTACCAACTGTCTCCTAACAACAGAGGAGGAAGAGGAGGAGAGAGAAGGAGGTTCTAGGGGGAAGCAGTAAAAATGAAGGATAAGCAAGTTCTATGAAGAAGCTCTTTCGGTTTCCATCGGTTTCTCCACAGAAGAAAGGGGAATCCAGGCTAGGCTGCTCTGCGGATCTCTCCTATGGTTTCCAATTAAAAGGCCCATCTCAGGACTCCTCTGGCTCTGCTTTCCTGAAATGGACTTACACAGGATGACCACTTCTGTTAAATGTTAAAATTTTCAAGCACAGCATAGTGGTGCACACCTGTAATCCCAGAACTTGGGAGGCTGAGACTAGAGGATCACAAGTTCAAGACCAGCCTCAGCAACTTAGCGAGACTCTAAGCAACTAAGTGAGAACCTGTCTCAAAATTAAAAAATGAAAAGATCAGAGAGTGGGTGTAGCTCAGAGATAGAATGCCCCTGGGTTCAATCCTCAGTACCAAAAATAAAAATAATTTTTTTAAATCCCAATCATTTTAACCACCTTCTTTCTTTTTTTTTTTTATGTTTTTATTGGTGCATTGTAGTCTCACTTCACAATGAGTATCAGTTTGGTGTTAACATACATGCACACAGCTCTTGGTGTCCCTCCCCCCCGCCTCCCCCCCGCCTCCCCCCCACATGTAGCACTGAGAATGATGTTTAACCACCTTCTTTCAAAGAATAAAAAGTTTACTTTCTTTAACAGTATGACTATTTTTTCATTCTTAACATTTTAAAACAAATGAACAGAACACTTCTCTGAAAGGGGGACATATGAATAAAAACCTGAAGAAAGTAAATATGAATACCAAGACAAGACCACAGAGGAAAGCATTTCCCAATATCATTCTTCACAGACCTAGAAAAATCAGTCATAAACTTCATATGGAGAAACAAAAGACCCAGAATAGCCAAAGCAATTCTCAGCAATAAGAACCATGTGGGAGGTATCACAATCCCTGACTTCAAATTATACTATAGAGCTATAGTAATAAAAACAGCATGGCATTGGCACAAAAACAGACACATAGACCAATGGAACAGAATAGAAGATACAGAAACAAATCCACACACTTACAGCCAATTGATTTTCAACAAAGGTGCCAGACACATACATTGGAGAAAAGACAGCCTTTTCAACAAATGGTCTTGGAAAAACTGGTTATCCATCTGTAGAAAAATGGAACTAAATCCTTACCTCTCACCCTGCACAGGAGTCAACTTGAGATGGATCAAAGACCTGGAAGTTAGACCAGAGACGTGAAGCTACTAGAAGAGGGCATAGGTTCAACAGTCCAACATATAGGCACAGGTAGAAACTTCCTCAACAAGACCTCAAAAGCTCAGAAAATTAAAACAAGAATTAATAAACAGGATGGCATTAAACTATAAAGTTTCTGCACATTAAAGGAAACCATCAAGAGTCTAAAGAGAAAACCTATGGGAAGGGAGAGGATCTTGGCCAGCTATCCCTCTGATAGAGGACTAATATCTAGAATATACAAAGAACTTAAGAGTTTACACTAAAAAAAAACAAATAACCCAATCAAAAAATGGGCAACTGAATTAAATAGACACTTCACTAATGAATAGATACAAATGGCCAATAGATACATGAAAAAATGTTCAATATCATTAGCAATCAGGGAGATGCAAATCAAAACTACACTGAGATTCCACCTAACCCCAATCAGAATGGCAATCATCAAGAAGTCAAATAATAATAAATGTTGGCGAGGATGTGGAGAAATAGGAACTCTCCTACACTGTTGGTGGGATTGCAAACCAGTTCAGCCACTATGGAGATCAGTGTGGAGATTCCTCAGAAAGCTGGGAACGGATCCACCTTATGATCCCACCATACCCCTCCTGGGTATCTTTCCAAAGAAGCCAAAATCAGAGAACTACAGTAATATATGCATACCCATGATCATAGCAGCACAATTCACAATAGCCAAATTATGGAACCAACCTAGGTGTCCATCAACAGATGAATGGATTACAAAACTATGGGAAATACACACAATGGAATTCTACTCAGCAATAAATTAGAACAAAATTATGTCATTTGCAAGAAAATGGAAGGACCTGGAGAACATTAAGTTAAGTGAGATTAGCCAGTCACAGAAAGTAAAGGGACCTATGTTTTCTCTAATATGCACAAGCTAGGGAGTATACGGATACCAGAGGGACTCCAGATAATAGTAGAGAAACCTCCGTGGAGCCAGGGAGGTGAACTAAGGGAAGGGGAGGGGGAAGACTGAGGTTCATCAATAGAAATTCTACCATTGACTATGTGTACACATGTGAATATACAAGGTCAACCTCAGTACTCTGTAATGGGAAGGGGAGAAATTGGAAGGCGGGGGGGGGGGGCACCAGGCCACTGTCAATATGATTTACAT